>MU266641.1:0-27616 GCA_021014945.1 Leucogyrophana mollusca | reverse complement strand
ACTAATATTGACATAGATTTCACCTGGCGTCACCGCCTATCACGCGCTGGAGCACCCCGCCCTCTTTGAGGTTCTCGTCGACGTATTATACTGTCGTCGACTTCATCAATACGTTGACCTCGACGGTAATGGTTTTCACGCCGTAATCTCCCTGGCCGGCGCCGCCATCTCCCACTCCCTTTCTGAGCACAATGGGCGCTACCAGCCCCTCGACTTCTCACCCCAGGCGTTCGAACGTGTACATCTCCGCATCCTGGATATCATCAACAACGATATTCTACCCGATCCAGCCCGCCGTGCGAGATTCGAGAGCATGAAGGAACGACTCATATCGAAGGGATTAACGCTAACTACTTAGTAGATCAATTTTCCAATGTACACTACTGATACGATCTCAATGGTACCTGTACTGATATGATTTCGATGCGTACAACCCGAACGGCGTGAACTTATCTTATCTGTGTGCTAATATTTCTACTCCGTTGGCCGTCATGGCATCTCCACCAATCAAAACACTCCTTCACACGGGTCGTAAAGCATCAAACTTCTCTCACAATAGGCGAACTTAAGCGAGAATTTGGGTGTTTTGCAGATGTGAAATGCGATATAGAGACATGATAGTATGGATACGAGATGCGTCTGCGGGATACTCACCTACGTTGGGGTAGAAAATGGGACTCGTGATATAGTACGGCTTGACATTTTTGGGCGTCGACTCGGTCGTCACGAAGCGCGAGATGCGAAATACGAAGAATGTTGTCGTTTGGGTTCTTGGTAGTGGGAATTTGGCCAGGAAAGGTCGAAAGGTAAAGATTCAACCTGGCAACATACACACATCTGACGCTGTGTTTGTTCACTACTTTCAAAGGCGGGGATGGGTAAGGATGCAGACCCTGTTCAGTAAAGAATCGACTTACCAGAACTGCAAAGTTCGGGACGACTGGTGAAGGAAAGCCCGAGCTCGGCAGTGCCCGAAGACACTCTTTCGGGAATTTGGATTGATCCGTTACTGGAATGCGCGGTGGACAAATGGGGAGATTGTGTGTGCTTGTGTGACAAAGGCTTTGAAATAAAACAGAGACAAACAACATCTCGCTCAAGTCTGTTTCAAGGACGACGCTTTGCCCGATCACCACGCCCAAGGGTGTCTATCATTCTACCGAGGGTGTCTCAGAGTTCTCTATCAAGAGTCTTAATCCCTCCGACGTGAATGCGTGTTTGATATTGTTCGTTTTCTGACATCTCGCCGATCCTTGGCGACCACGCAGAGCTCCACCCAAAGCTCTCGCTACCCTCCCCGACATCGGCACAGTGCCGCACGAACATGGCCGCATAACCCCTGCGCCGGCGTCACGTAGCTGAGGATAAGGCGCTGCTCGGGGGTGATCTGTCGGAGTCTTGGCAGGTGAAAGTGGTACGTCCTAATCATTCACTGTATCTCTGGCATGCTTTGATTCAGGTTCCATGCGACCGCCGACAGTCCATCGCCACACAAATTCAGCCCATTTGCGACCTACGCCAAGTCCACCCGCGACCCACATCATTCACGAGCTCGTCGTCCCCCCACACTCCCGCTCCCCCGCAGCTGGTGATCCACTCACCCAGGACTTGAGTAGCCCCACGCATGATCCCGCGGCCGCCCCCACCGTATGCGCTTCACACACATCCATCTCCCTCTTAGCACCCCTCCAGGAGCGCTCCATAACCGAGCACACCCCGCTCTACTGGGTCATGGTCTACTAGCCACACCCGCAAGCTCGCCACACGCGCAGGATCTTGGGGGATGGCATGGACACAGGCAATGGTGATGGTGTGGATGTGGATTCCGGGGATGAGATCACGCAGCTGAGGCGCCTGGTGCTCATTGGGCGGGACGAGGTGCGGCTTGGAAAGCGAGTGGTGCGTCATGGCTGCGATACCACATTGATTGAATAGGTAGCTCATGATCATGCCCCACGTCAGGATCACTCCTTCACCCTGCACCGACCGCCGATCAGGAGTATGTACTAACCCGTCCTCATTCGGCAAACGGCTGTCCTGTTCCTGACGCGTCGTCTCTCCCCAACATTGGGCGGAGCGTCGCCATGAACATCGCTACCCAATTCCCCCGCCGGCGTCACACAGCTAGGAGATGTCTGGGGTCATGGAGTGACAATGCGCTGCTAGGAAAGTGGTTTATCGGGGCCGTGGCGTGGAAGCAGCGTGATTTGACTGCAATAGCGCTCTATGAACACTACTCTTTCAGCGGTCTCGTTGGATCCGCCCCCTTGTCGGCGGGTTCCCTGTCGATGGAACCTCAGTCCATGTGGGATTGTATCATACACTCTGTTCCCTGCGAATAGTAGTATCCTGACGTCAACCGTGCTGACGGTGCCCTGGTAGAAATCGTCCCCAAGTCCCTTTCCACCACGACCTCAAACAGCGCCGTCACTACACGTTACCCAATACTGGTCACGACATCCACGGGCACCCCATCGATGGCCATGACCACCCCGGGGTATTTACCGTTTACCTGCCACGCCTTCGGGATATTCACTGTTCAGTCTTCACTATATTTATCGGTCGAGCTCTCGCTGGGTGTTGCCGCGTCTTCTAGCCTTGTTATCGTCATTCCTTCGACTCTCTCAACTTGGGTGGTGTCTGCGGCGAACCACATCTGAGGAAGGGGCGCTCTGCGACGAGGTTTCTCGTCCCAGAACGTCCTTTTCTCGGTACTCCACCTAGGCCTGTTCGTCGTAGCCTTCCCGCCTCGACCTCCACGACCGTGGGGGGCGTGATGAGGTGATCGCGAACACGATCGAACCATATACGTGACCCACATCAAGTACTGGCAGTGATAGCGGTGTACACCCTAATGCATCTCTGGCATAATTTGATTCAGATCCTAAGCGACCTACGACACTCTATTAGCAACACACGTTAAGTCCATTTGCGAGCTACATCTACCCGCCACCCATGTCAAGCCAACCCGCACTTAACGCCCTCCTGTGGCGGTAGCGAATCGAGCATCCTCTTGTATCGAATCCCAGACAAGTCGCATGTTCCGAAAGGAGTGTTTCAAACTTTCGACGCTAGGAGGGGGCTTTAACTTTCAACGCTAGCGGGAACCTTCAACTTCGGGCGCTAGTGAAAGCCTTCAACTTGGGACGCTAGCGCGAGTCTTGAACCTCGAACTCAAACCCTGAACTTCGAGGACGCAGCAGACTGTCCTTGTCCCTCATTCTCGAGAAGATGTTGCCGCTGCTAGGATTGCTGGGACCTGTGCGTCGGCGCTGTGTGTGGTGCGTCGCGGTAAGATCTTTGTCTGGGGAGTCTTCTTACTCCGAACTCTCAGCCCCGCGCTCCATCTCTCTCCTCTTAATCCCCCAAGCTTGCCTATTCATTCGATTAGACAGGTTCACTTACCTCCAACAATTACGATGCGGCCACCTCTCTTGAGGACAGTAACGTGCTGGCGTAGACCCCACGGATACGTCTGGCCCGGGTGTCTCCAATTCTATGGATCCCTCTCAACTGACCCTTTGTAGTTTCTTGGTGGAACATCGAGGCAACCGATCCCCACTGTCTGTCCCCGGCTGCATGTTGTATGCCGACTCGTCTCAGCCGCCGTTCGTCTGGATACCGCCGGTCCTAGAGTCCTATAAACGACGTCAGTCCTATTCATCTATAATGGCTATCACTTGCTTCGGTCCTGCCACACTCTCATCGTAGTTGCCACAGAATCTATCAGCGGCTTCGGTGCACGGTATGCAAGGGGAGATGGCCGGGGTGCTTGGGCAAGGGCGCCGAAGACGCCTCGACCTTGTTCTAACGGTACCGTGACTTTGATGATACGACTCAGCTGCTTGACGCAAACGGTATTGCTTGTTCGGGTGGCTTTGCCTGCCGAGCCCCCCTCGAATGAGCCTTCAACAAAAGCAACTGCACTTCCGCGGATTAGGTGAGGGGAACGACAGACTTGGTTGGTGGGCGTCACTTAGACCTCTAGAACCCTTCGCACCACGACGACAAGAACCCCTTCTCCGTACATCGTATCATATAGTGATAAGTACTGGTACACCCATATCTGTACACCTGCTGTACGGAAAAAACATGTAGACTCGCAATGACGATTCGTACAGTGTCCTGTGTATCAATGTCCGCCGCAAGCCCCTCATCCTAACCATACCAGGAACTCGTTCAGCGAGCCGATCACTGAACTTTGCGGTTGCTTCTGCTTAAGATGCCTCAGTGCGCCCCGGACATCATCCCTGATATCTTCGGCTAAGCGGACATTGACATCGCGATGTGTCCGCGTGAATGCTATGAGGGCCTCCAGGAGTTCTTCCAGATCAGGAGTGATAAATTCCATCATGTGCCACGCATGACGAATAAGCAGCTCGACATCATCGTTTGTGAAGCTGTGCTCGGCACCGCAGGCTTCAAGGTTCTCCACTATCGCAGCGAGATACGCTCCCATCTCTGTGTAGTGGTCAGAACGTAAATACCTGGAGATGGAGAGGCATCAGTCGAAATGCCCATTATCGTGCAGATGTCTGTCCCAAATGCCACCAGAGCTCCGAACGAGTGCGTATATGATTTGGAGGTAACAAAGATCCCGCTGCCAGTCGAAGAACCCGTCGGGGGAATCCCAAGTGGTGGTATCTTCCTCGGAATGTATGTTGGTCAAAACAGCAGAGCGTAGCGCAGAAGAGAAGGCGGGCAACAAGGGCAGTATGGCGTTGCCCGGGGATCTCAAAGCCTCTCTGATTTCCCAGGCAGTGCGCAGCGCAGCGTGACGGACTCGAGTGGGTTTGTCCGGTTCCATGGCGACAATGATGGCCTTAACGAATGCGGGTTCGTTTGCCCAGAGGGAAATATCACAGGTTTGGTAGAGCATGACAAACATATCACCAACTGCTGTTTCATCCTGTGGTCCGCAGTGATGGTCCAAGAAGTCAGCCGCCCACTGAAAGTCACCTGCGGTCTGCCGACCTAGATGACCGCCGCACGACGGATGCCACATGTCCAGGTAGACACGGCGGTGGGCAATGCAGGAAGCCACGGCACTCACATGCAGAGCTGCTCGGGCATATCTCCATATGACCACTCTGGGCAGATCTTGCGCGGCCTGATTCAACTCTGTGTTTCTCCGCATCTCCGCCACCCATAAAATGCAGACTTGTAGACCCCGTTTTTCTGCAGCACAGCTACACAACTTTGATTCACATGCGCCAAAATCCGGCTGTATCTCGCCTTCCAGGATATGAGTCAACATTTCAAGAAGTGACGCCGAGGCGCCGCGGTGTGTGTTGTTGATGTCGTGCACTGTCGGTAGGTGTTGTAGGAGCTGTCAAAGTAGTAACTTGATCGCTGGGCTGAGAACGGTGAGCTGACTGGGTGGATCGGGCTAATAAACAACCAACCTTTTATTGACCTTCATCAACTCCTTCGGATCTATGCGCACGCCTATCAAGATAGCGGCAGACAGGATGCAGTCGGCAAGTATATGCTGGGGGGGAAACGGAGAGGTAATCCATCTTGTGATTTCACCCATAGCCATCAGTTTCAGCGTGGGAGGGCACCGCGGATGTGCGAGCAGGTGGGGGATAAGTGCAGCATCCATGTACGACAGGGTTCCGGAACCGGGGGCAATGGGTCGTTCCTTAACTCCCGCCCAGCGTGTTCGCCAATGAACAAAGAGAGCCGTGCTATGGCGCAAACAAATGAAGAGGTAGCACTCTTCGTGTCACAATGTTCCAGGCATGCGAAAAGCGCAGGTAATTCACGATTGCCAGCCATATCGCTCAGAGTCGTATAGCGATAGTCAGGGTCGTCGCTGGATGAGGGGTAGAGTCTGTTGCAATATAGGTGCACAATGGCTTTCCCGAAAACAAGGGCCCGTTCCTGTCCAAACGGCACAAGTTTCCATTTATTGGAGTCGCTTGGCACGGGCACAAAATATCCTTTGAAGGTGTCCCGTAGCTGCACGAACATATCCGACACGTCCAGCTCGACTGACCACTCTACTTCCGGCACCATCCCGGCGGCGGTCGCGATGACATCCGGATCCGTGGATGTCTCGAGAATCCATTTTATTGATAAGGCCCCCTGCGAGTCGATAGGAAGAGATGGGATGTCTAGTTTCAATGGGTCCGGCGTCAGAGGCAACGATGATGCTGGTGAGGATTCCAAGTCGCTAGGTGAATCAGATGTAGCCCGCACCCGACGTAACACCATCTGCCAGAGACGGCCAGCCCGATGAGCTACCTCATACTCTACAAAAAAGACATACGCGAGGAAGACCAAGGTGACCGGGAAGAGTATCGTGGCTGCAATCAAGAACACAATATCATCTCCGTCCTGGCTGCGGAACCATTCGACAACATCGTCCTTGAAACGGAGCACGGGCTGGAGTAAGACTGGTAGGATGCTCGATACCGGAGTTTGGAAGGGGCAAGTGGGCGAGATCAAGGATGCCAGCGTTATTGAGATGTAGAACAGGATCCCAAAAGCGGTAGTTCCGATGACGACCCCGCCAATGGTAGATTGCTCAGTCCAAACATAGGCGGAGAGGGCAACCCCGAACAAAAGCAAAGAGATCTGCAGCAAAACGGGTAACACTTCCAGCACAGCGTGGAAGTGCCATGCCTCGAGCGCACTGAGCTTTTGCTGCCTACGTTTGCCCCGCTCCTCGATCGTTCCACTACCGCGACGGCGGTAATGGCCCAGCCATTGCTTCCCTAGCACCGCGCCCAAAGCTGCAAGAAGACTCGCGCACAGGCTGGCGTACAGGAACGATTGGGTCCAGATCACAGTCGTACCTGGCCCGTTCCACGTGGGAGGGTCCAACGACTGGCCAGCGAAGGCGCTGCTGTTGGTGGCTTGTATCAGTTGCCTGAGCAGGGCATTGGTGGTGTCCGTCGGGTCGGGGCTGAGACTGGACTGCATACCCGTGATGAACGTGGTGCTGACAGCAGAGAAGAGACCGGCCCGTAGGGGAAAATGAGAAACTTATTCACAGGAGTCATGCAAATTAAAGTACTGACGAAAATGAGCACGATATCCATGTCGTCCTTGTATTTCTCGAGAAACTCCGAGTCATAGTCGTCCGCTTGGCGCTTGTACGTGGCCCAAAAACGGGAACGAGTGTCGGTGCTGGTCTCTTGGGCAATCGTAGATGCTTTCAAAGTTTGAGTCGACTCTTTGAGAGTTTTATTAGACTCTTTGAGAGTTTCGTTAGACTCTTCGAGAGTTCCGAGTATTTTCTGCAAGAGCTGTGACCTACGAGCGATGGTGAGCCGGATAAAGACAAGAAAAGATAGCATCGCACTGGACGTCCTGGGCGGCCGGGTCTGGTGCAATACCACCTCTAGTTGGATCGTCATTACGTTCCGCAGAGTGGTCGACTGTTTGAGCTGAAGGGTGATACGATCTGACAGCTATGATGAGAATGAAAGACACAACCGAAGTAAGAGGTCTCGCACTGGGCTTCCAAGACTGTTGTTCTCGCTGGTGCTTTGCCCTTAGCGGTGCTGTTGCTAGCTTCTGGGATATTTTCGGTTGACTGAGACGCAGGGGGACTTTCTTCCGTGACGGATGCCATTGGGTAAGAGGTTGGGGCCCTTCCATTCGCACGCATGCATTATATATCCCTGCCTCTGACGCCGGGGCCGAATCCTGCAGGCAAGCCTAAGGAAGACAGGTGGTGTCTGCGAGGAGGCATGCAGCACAGGCGATAAGTGGTGGAAGGAGCAAGGCTGATGAACGTAAAGATCAGCGGCGAGATCGATAAAGTAAGTACCACGCGCGTAACCTTTCTGGTCATCACCGCGAAGACCATCCGCAAGGGTACGAAAACTTCAAATGATTGTTTTGTTGTCGGGTCCTCTGCCAGTCTTGTCCCAGTCCTCCAGGCGGACCGCAGAGTTCATGACGAAACTGTCGAAGGAAAGTCCGAGCTCGGCAGTGCCCGAGGACGCTCTTTCTGTAAGTGCCACGCTTTGCCTTATTTACCCCGCCCAAAGGCGTCCGCCATTTTACCTGGGGTGTCTCAGAGTTCTGTACAGAGAGATTTCTCTCTGATGTGCTAGAAAGTGATTGCGCGTTTGACTGCTCAGTCTCTGACATCTCGCCACGTATACCACCGCAAAGCTTTGGCTACCCTGCCCAACATCCCGACATCGGGCACAGCGCCGCCACTAAACATCACCGCCAAACCTCTCCGCCTGCGCCACGTAGCTGGGGCGTTTGCTGTTCATTGGGCGGGACAAGGCGTTCCTCGGGAAGTGATATGTCGGGGTCGCGGCGGGCGGAAGTAGTGAGTCCTAATGATCCACTGCATCTCTGGGATGATTCAATTCAGATTCAACTCGACCACCGTCAGTTTATCCGCGACACACATCAAGTCCATTTACCTACATCAAGTCCTCCTGCAACCACACCGAGCTCTCACCAGACGCGCACCTCCGGCTGGCTGCGATCTACGAACCCGCCATCTCTCCGCACCATAACTTCTCCGCACCTGCTAGTCCACTCACCCAGGGCTCGAATAGTCCCACGCAGGACCCCGCATCCGCCCTCGCTGCGTGCTCTTCGCGCACATCCGTCTCCCTCTCCACACTCCTCTGGGAGCGTTCCATCGCCGAGCACACCCCGCTGTACTAGGCCGCCGTCCATAAGCCACACTCGCAACCACCCCACACTCCCCAAACCATCCCATCACACCGCGCGGACATCCTCTCCGTACTCCTCTGCTACGCCACATTGCGCGGGCGGAGGGCGCCATTCCACGGGATGGGTGGCGAGGCAGGGGCCAAGACAGGTGAGCTCTCTCGTTGGCTTGCATCTTCCTTTTTACGTGCACACTAACTCACACCACGCACACGGCCACAGCAAGCTCAACAGACTCTGTCCGCGTGCGCAACGTCGGCACACTCATCCGCTCGTCGATATTGCGCCCTGCCGCATCGGCGGGCGCGCGGCCGTCGATGTCATCACGAGCGGGCGGCTGTAGACGTTGACATTCCTCGAGCGAGTAGCCTCTCCCTTCTTCGGAGCCCAGGGCTTAAATCTGCCAGGAGCACGAACCACCCCTCCATCGCGTCCAAGACCAACGCAGCCCACCGCCCGCCGTCCCATGCATCTATGCGGACCTACTCGTATGGCGGGAGGAGCTGGCTGGAGGTGTGCCGCCCGGAGTGTGAAGTTTTCGTGTATGAGTGTGGGGCCGCGGATGTACTGGTGACTCGGGTTGGGAGTGGGGTTGAGGGGCTTGGGGTACCTATCGACGACGCCTCACACGTCTTCGGGCACTTTCCAGTTCTGTTACCTCCACTCCGCACGCTCAAGCCCCTTTGTTCCCGAGTATTTTTTCCTTCGCACGCTTGTACTATGCATGACTCGCGAGATTGAGTACGGCGCAGGTGTGCACTCGAAAGGAGAGCATGTACGGGGGAGGGGGCGAGAGCGGAGGACGTGGTGGGGGCGGTGTGGGCGGGGGTGCTGATTGTGGTGCCAGAGTTCTTAACGTTGCCACTATTAGTTGGGGGGAAGGAGGAGCGGGGTGTCGGGGTACGTGCAGTCACAGTACGCAGCTATAACTGGTGAGTCCACGACGACCGCGGCCATCTTCTTGTCCTCGATCACCACGCGGAGCACCCTCATGCATGCGGGGCTCAAGGTCAGGGAATTCGGGCCTGTTCCAAACTACAGAATTTACGACGTTCCGAGTGTTCCGGCTGACCTTCCGAGGTTCCGAGAACTCAGAACCACGCAATTCGAACGACAATTCCGAGGCTCACAGGATGTTCCGGGCTAATGTCTCAAGCCTTTCATTACAATTTCACTATACATCGATTCTCTGTTCGACCTCTTTAAGTAGTGTGTTCGTGATAGACACGGCGGATGGCGGTGGCGTGGACATGGACGCCGGGGATGGCATTACGCATTCGAGGTGCTCGGTGCCCATTTGGCGAGACGAGCCGTTACTTGGACTGTGTCACCTTTGCAATGCCGCTCGCGAGGATGTTCCCCCACTTCAAAGTTACGCTGTGGGGCCTGCCTGGCATGCTTGAGCAAGCAAAGGAGGTACGTGCATCTCGTTCGATCTACTTCTGTCGGAGTATCTCATCGGGCCCTCGCGTTCAGGTTTGGGGAGTGAACTTCCCCGAGGTGCCCGTACGACACGGGGTGGACTTTATGCCAGTTGATTTTCTGCGAGAGGTTCCCATCATCGGGTAGGATATGTATTGTGTTTTCACGAGCCCCAGCAAACCATGTGCCGACCCAACGCCAATTCTACTCGCCGCCGCGACTCATCATCCATGAGTGGCCCAATGTTAAAGCACAGACTATACTTCGGACCGTATGCATCGTGATGAGTCCAGAGAGTCGTCTCCTCGTCTGTGAGTCCCACGAGGTTGGATCGCTTAGGCTGACTTAAGTTTAACTCGTAGACACGCATACTCGTGAACCAATCCAGCCTTTGAATCGGAAGGTTAGAGAGAGGCCGCTCAGTTGAGATGGAACACATAATTACAATTTTACTACGTGCTATCCCATCCTTTTATTTCGTGCATATCTGACTGGGTGCCATCAAGACAGGCTCCGAAACCGCCCCTCCCGAATTTCGGGAACGGGATAGGCAAGGACGCACAACCAGGACGCGACAACGCTCGCTACGTTCGGCTTGAGGGAGCGCACGCTGAGAGAGTCGGTGGAGCTCGGCTGGGCGTCTCCTTTACAGCTCGATCACTCGTGCATATCGGCGAATGGCGGACTGACTGAATGCTCCCCCGTGCTAGTACTTGGCCTGGACTACGCCTGGAGAGGGTGCAGGACCTCGCGGAGACGCGTTTATTGTATTTCATGCAGGGCACAACTGGGACGAGAGCTGTTAAGGTGCCTGCGGTGCATTGCAGAACGTTAGGTGATCGCTGTCGGGCGTCCAGATCCCGTCGAATTGATCTGTAGAAGAGCCTGCTGAATACACTTCTGTTCGGCTGATTGTGGGGGGATCGGGGGACAGGAGAGGGTACTTCCCCAGACGTGCTCAACGGTTTTGCGGTGCGTGTCCTCCGTCGTACGCTGGAAGGTCGTACGGGCCCTAGCCCGCCTCCTGGATCTTGAGCCCGTGCTCGACTGTGCCTGCGAGGAAGACGACAGGCCTTAATGGGCCAGGGGCTACAAGAGAGTGACCTATGTGAGGAACTTGGTTTCTGGTCAGTTGTTTTACGATGAGAACGGAGAGGCTGTATACAAGAGAGATGAAATGCGACAAGAGATGGTGGTATGGATACGAAACGCGTCTGGGAGAGACTCACTGCATCGGTGTAGAAATGGAACTCGTGATATAGTATGGCTTAGCGTCCGGCAACGTCCACTCGGCTGTTATGAAGCATCAGCGATTTAGAGACAGGTGGGTATTGCATTATAAGATTTTGCCAGGGATTACAAGATCCTTGTCATTTTCGAAAAAATGCACCCGTTCACAGTTTGTAAAACCATGTAATGGATTATCCACCTGTCCTCGGTTCAGTGATGAATCGCAAGAGGCGATAGATCAAGGGTATCGTCGTTCAGGCTCTTCATAGTAGAAACTTGGCCAGGGCAGGTCGAAAGGTAAAATTTCGGCCTGGCAACATTCACACATCTGACGCTGTGTTTGTTGACTATCCTTCAAGGCGAGAAAAGGTAAGAATCAAGACCTTATTCCGCGAAGAATCCACTTACCAGAAGTGCAAAGCTCAAGACGACACTCGAGAAGAAAAGTGCAAGCTCGGCATTGCCCGAGGATGCTCTTGTGGTAAGTACACACTTCTATGGCAACAGATTGTGAGGAGGTTCAACAGGGAGTAAGGTGCTACAAACAAATCTGTCGGCAGGCCCTGCCGTGTAGGTAGGACCCAGAATACCGACGCAAGTAGTATACATAGTCAGAATTTAGTAATTTTCAATCACGTCGCGTCGACGCGTCTCGCATTTGGTTGAACACGTCGACGCGTTTCGTGGGACCAGTGGTGTTCCTCAAATAATTGTCCATCGAAGTTGCTCAATGCCCGAGTACCGCGAATGCCTCGCAGCCTTCAAAACTATTGAACGCTGGTTCAAGGATATCTCAACTGGTGCAATCGGCCTCCCTCTGCAGGCCATCTGGGCAGACGCAACCGAAGACGAGCGTAATACTTCCAAAGACGCTCGTGTAAAAAATGGACTCGTTTATCGGCTCTCGCACACCACGAAGATCAAACGTGGAACCAACCGCGCTCAAAAACCGGTTTACCCTCCCGGGGTATGGAGTAACCGGTCGAAGCCTGCTCCTTTGAGCTTGCTTAACTTGCAGGGTGTTCACACCTCGCCTCGCAATGTCATTTTAAACCTTGGAAAGCTCTGGCTCCAGGTAAGCGTCTTTCTCGTACTATCCAAGTTGTTCTGATTGAAAGTATCACACAACCGCCCCCTTAGGTGCAGCTTCATACCCACACCCTTCCTCAAGTTTACACACGCTCCCAATGGGACGATAGCATTGCAGTAGTGGACTCGATGGTGAGTACATGACATTTCTACTACCAAACCACCACAACTGAAAATTTCGGCCACTGCAGTCACGGGGATTCAAGGTAGGGATTGCCTTGGATTTTGGCGAGTACGTCCTCGCATTTGATACTCTCGATAATATCTACACAGTATGTCACTCTTGTCTCATCTTTTCCGACTGATTAACTTTCTCTAGCCTCACTGGGCTCGTACACGTGCGGATCTGCCGGCTCAACATGTGGACGTCTACTCGGACTATCCGAAATTTCTCGTGACAGTTGCGGCGTGGATCTCTCAACGCCAGCGAAGTAAGACAGCGGTCCGCACCAATCTTGCCGTCAACGTGATTCGCACAGATGGCCACTTATGCTTTGGTGGCATTGGTTCATACACAATCGTCGAATTATTCTTCTCGGCTGGTGAGTACCTCATATGTGTTCTACTTAATGCTTTCGCTTTTTACTCAGATACATATAGGGCTCTCTGTCTTCTTGACTGAAGCAGAAGTCTTTGATACCCCAGATCGTGCTGCTCGATTTTGTGAGGCATTCTGGGCGTTCGCATGTCACTCGCATCTTCACCTAGAGTGAGTAACAACCCTGCTGACGCTGATCCGACGAAGCTCACGTTTCACATCTAACACTCTAGTGAGCTCCTCCGCCCTTGTTGGCAAGGATATATCCTTGCAGCTACAAAGGACCAGCGTGCTAAGTATTCGCACTGGCTGCGAGTGTTTTCCAAGCAGCAAACACATATGCCCCAGCGCATGTATGACTTGCTCGAGTCCTATAATGTAAGTTATTATAATGGGCATTTACTTATTCTGACACATTTGAAAGGTGATTATCTCCAGCTTCGAGGAGACCAATGATACGGCAGTCCGAAACAGTTCAATTGGACTTTTCGATGTATTTGAGCCTACATACATCCGCTTGGGCCTTGAGAAAGAGGTGAACCTTGGGCACCTCATCTTCGGCGAGGAGAAGTGGAGGCAGCTTGGTGGTACAGTGTCCCAACAAGATGACGCTTTGACACAACTGTTTCGTCAGACAGGTGCGTTGCAGTGACAGCTGATTCTTCCTGGACACTCATCTCCAATAAACACCTTCTAAATAGGGTTGTACCCGTCTTCACAGTCATTCATCAATGTCTCCCTTTACGATCCCCTGTTTCTAGAGCCCAGGGACATGCGGAAACGTGCTGTCACCCCATATCTCTACTCCGGTGATCACCAAAAGCAGCTATGGACGATCACTCACAACTTCCCAGACAGTCTCGTCCACGGTGTGCGCAACAAGTGAGTTACTCCCCCTCGCCATCTCCTCTCCGCTAACAGGTTGACAAGGTCCAATCGCCGTGCCACAGACAAGGCCTTATTCTGTGTAACACCAGATGTTCGCCTTACTCACACCTTCCTTCACGTAATCACACACACTCGCCGAGCTGCTGTTGGCCCCCTCGAATACTGTGGGGTTGCCCGGCTCATTCATCGTCAGCATGCAGGGAAGGCAGACCCTCTGTACGTATCTCACCTAGACTTGTCTTTTTGTAATGTCTGTGACTGAACCTCTTTATCTTATAGGGTCTCTTTGTGTAGGCACGATCCATGCATACCAGAAACTTATCGCAACCGGGAATTGGCAGGCATTGACAGAATCACAGATGGACGGCAGCGTAGGGGGGCATCACATGCCACAGGTAATGGGCAATATGGTCGAGGAGGATGGCGGAAACGGTCGTTCGTGGATTTGGAGGATGAGATCTCGGATGACAAGCCCTGCGATGTCCTAGGCCACTCACCATCTGCCAATGGTGTAAAGCGGAGGCGCCTTGGGGTCGATAGTAAGTTGGTTCTGGGGTCATCACACTTACATCTGAATGCTGGGCGACAAACTCGCCGATCTAGTAGTTGCAGCACAGCGCTTCCTGACTCTTTACCTATCTTCTGAGCTTAATTGTGGCCTTGCGCATTTGTTGTGTATCTTACCACATGAATACCATCGTTTACATAGCCCCATAAGCCTTTGTGATAGATACCTAAAATAAATAGAGACTTTGACTGCACAGTAGTACACCCATCCAGTATATCGTATCTGACGGATACGCCCAACTGGTCATTCTAAAAGATCTTAGCCCACCGGGATAAATATGTAAGCATTGCACCAGAGTGAAAATGACTTCTAAGTTCTATGCGATCAGAAATCCAAAGCAAACTTACGACTTTCATGTCCTCTTTGAAGACCACAAGCGTCACATGCTGTCAGCATTGTGAGGCGCACAGAAATTTACTCATAGTGTAAATGGGATAAATACCTAAGGTATATCCAACAATCCATATGAAAGAATAGTATATGGGCTATATGTGTGAGTATGAATCGTGCAACTCTGGGCCAGCAGTGTGATGAAGCATCTCAGTCAGGGGTTCTACCCGCTCCTGTTGACTTATCGACCTCACTGCTCCAGGGATAAATATGTAAGATTCTACTGACCTATAGGTGATGAGATATACCTCATATCTCTCAGCCTATCATAAGTCTAATCAACTCCTGCTGTAGTAGAGTTGGAGACAAGCCGTTCTTTGGTGTCTTGCTCATCCTATGGAAAGTTCTCACGCTCAATCTGGATGGTCCAACGACATCCAAGTCATCCGAGCCCATTGAAATTGCTGTCTTTGGGGTTTGGATAATAAATTCAACTGAATGCAAGCGACTCTGTGTAATGCCTTTGGTGGATTATCTGCCCTCTGTTAGGCTATGATATCTAGTATGTCACCATTCACATGTTTGGAGTGCAGATGTACCTGGAGCGGAACTAGGCCAAATGTCACCGCAACTATGTGGCAGATTGACCCATTTCAATGCCGATCGACAACTGTGCTTCCATCCCCCATCATGCCTCAGTCCAATCAGCACAAACCCACCCGTAAGTGATCCTACTCCTATTTAGTATGTGCTATTAAAATATATCTGGACTGCAGCACCCAAGGCGACCATCAAGGTACATGCAGAACAATACTGGCATATGGGAATGACGGATGAAAAAATCGTCGACCACTTGACTGACCATTATGATACGAACAAGTATGGACTTAGGTAAGATTGCTGTTCTCTGATTCACCGTCCAGACTTTGCTGCATGGCTGATTGACTGAATGGAAAACACTTTCTTCCAGTGTCTGGACGTTCAGGGAGTGGCGAACATCCTGGGGCTGGCATAGCACCAGAAAGCAAAAACACACAGAGGAAACAGTTTTTCCCCTTTATCAGGAAATACGCAAGAGATACCCAAACATGGGAGCCCGGACCATGGTACATACACTGCGACAGGATTACAAGGTCAAAGTGCCCGAGTGAGTTGTACTATAATTTATTCTATGCAAATTGACACGCTGATTCCACTCCGATCAGAGTGTTGGTAGCAAACCTCTTGAAAAAACACGAGCCTGAGCGTGTCAAGGCCCGAAAGGCAAAGCGCTTCAAGCGCAAAAGGTTCTTCGCTGCTGGAGTCATGGACATTGTTACCATGGATCAGCATGACAAGTGGAAGCGTTTTGGCCTATGGCTACATCTCGGTCTGGATCCTTTCAGCGGATTTATTGCCTGGGTCAAGATATGGAGGGCAAACAGGAATCCCAGGCTGATTGCCAGGTATTACCTTGAAGCGGTGAGGAAACTTGGTGGTGTGTCTGCATGGCATCGTATATCACCTTTTATCTTCTTATGATGTCGCCTCAGGTGTTCCACTAGTTACCCAAAGCGACCCAGGGACAGAAAACAACAGTGTTGCCAATCTTCACACTCTAATCCGCCATCGCCTTGACCCTTCACTCACCGACACACTGCAGCATCGATGGATGCGAAAGAACATGAACATCAAGGCAGAGTGTGGCTGGTCCCAAATCCGCCGCCACTTCACACCAGGCTTTGAAGACATTCTGGACCACGGTGTGAACGAAGGATTATATGTTCCAGATGATCCACTCCATAGGTATTATCAGTTTGAGTGTTCTGCTCATCGCTCACAACCGATTTCTCTTTCCAGGCTCATCTTTCTTTGGCTTGCTATTCCATGGATGCAGAAAGAGATCGATCACTGGGTTCATCGCTGGAATACCACACCCCGTCGCTCTGATCGCAACAAAGTCCTTCCACAAGGCATTCCTGATATAATACGCACACAACCCCACCGATACAAGGCTCTAGACTTCAAGGTAGTATGAATTCAGCGCTCTAAAAAGAAGTAACAGCTGAATATTTTCTCTCAGATACATGTCCCAGACGAGCTGCTTGACGAGATGGAGGATAAATGGGCCCCTGCTGAGCATCCTATATTTCAGCTCGTTCCCCCCGAGTTTGAGACACAGGCACAGCTGCTTTATGGTGCGATGGGTGCACCAGCCGTCTCCTCGGACTCATTCTGGGACATATACACAACTCTTCTCAACGCCTTTGAATCACACAGCTCTGCCTTTGCTCTAGACGAATTTATGAAGACTTATGAACGAGAGGGGGATGAGGAGACACTGCCTGATGTTGCCCTTTTAGATGGCTTGAAAAATCTGCGCTTCGGAGAGGACAGTATTGGTGACTTAGGATATCTCTATATGGGAGGGTTGGAAAACCCTCCCTCGGCCGAGGGGGATGGTGAGGGGGATGAGGAAGAGGGTAGCAATAGTCATCGCCGTCTATATGCTAATCGTGATTTCTCCGATGAGGAGGAAGACAAGTAACCATCACAATGCCATGTTCCTCCCAAATCATCCTGTTCCATCACCGTAGAACTGTACAGTCATGACAGTAAGCTGTGCTCCCTAGTTTCTGTTGTGCTCACAACACCCTCAGCTCTGCTGTCTGTTGTACCAGCGTAATCACCACATTTAACCCTCGGCAGTTATGACCCCTCAGGCTCTTGCAGCAGACTTCTCAGACCTCCCTCAATCTGGTGTGTGCGAACGCCCAAAATGCGGAAAGACCTTACCTGCTAGTGAGCTGGTCACGGTCCATTCCAATGATGGGAATGTCCCTGCTCGACGTCTCTGTACAGAATGCGTTCAATATTATGAAGTAAAACCAACCACAAGGCGAATTGGTGAATTTACCTTCAATAGTGACTGTTAAACTTATCACTGATTCAATTTTTAAGCCGTCCCGAACAAGGGGCAGGACGCCCAGCAAACCCATTCTCAACACGCAGTCGATGTTCATCAGCGGGTTGCAAAGGCACAGAGAGGGGGTCAGTGGCAGCTTTACATCAATGTGACCCTTCACTCACAACTGGTGAAGACCTCACTTTTTCTGTTCGCCCGGTAGGCCCTGGTCAGGGTTCATCAGCGGCAGCTCAGGAGGCACCCCGGTCCCTGATGCAACCAGCCCTGAAATTGGAGGGCCACACACCTGAAGCAATCGCAGCTGCACTCCAGCTCCTCAACAGGGGTTTCATTGCTCCTTCGAGACCCGTGATCAATGTACCAGGCGCTGGTGCTATTGGTACCATGGGCCCTCCTCCTGTGCCTCACCCGAAAGTCACCAGCTCAATTCCTATTGCTGGGAAGTCTGGATATTCAGCAAACCATCAGCATTATCAATTTGAGCGTGCAAAATATGCCAGTCAAGCATATGCGAAAGAACTTGCCAAGGTGGTCTCTGTGGGCGTCCAGTTGGTGCATATGCCAGAGCGGAGTGACAAAAGACGCCTCCTCGGAGTGAGTAATCAGTACCATGGGAACTCAACCTAATTTTACTGAATTTCTTGCTAGTTTGAAACCATTGGGGATGTTGCTGTCGATATCAGATACCATGAACTGAAGTCCCTGCTTTTCCACGCTGTGCAGGCGGCATGGCAGAAGGACTTTGCTTATCCCCTCGTTGCCAACCAACTTGTCTTACGGCTCAAGGACTGGACAAAAATTGAGGAACCTAAGAGTCATGCTCTGGACGACCGTATCATCTGGAGACACTTCCATAAGCCAGGCAAGAATGGTGCGATGACCTTCAAGCCCGGGCAGATCAAGATGATTCTTCAAGTCCCAGCTGATGTGTATGAAGATGCGCTGAATGAAGAAGAGGCCAGAGAAATGGCCAGCAGTGGGGTACGGTTTTTTTGTTCCTTCTATCATACCATGTCGTGGCATACTTATTCACACTTTAGCTTTCCTCCTCTGGTCTTGAACCTGCGTCTGAGATTTTAGAGGGCAATTATCCTGTCAAGCCTCCATCAAAAGCTGCGAAGGGCAGCCGTGCGACAGGAAAGAAAAGGACCACCAGTACATCCAAATCGTCCACTAGTACTGCTGGTAGCGCACTGGTACCACCTACCAGTATGATTGTAGAACGCAAACGCTCGTCAGAGGTATGTCATATCCGACAATCATACAACACCTATGCTGATTATATCTACCGTTTGAATTTACAGTCAATTATGGATTCTGCCCGACCCACCACACCCCCGCCTAAACGCTTCCAGTTACAACCTGAAGTGATCTCTCCAGAGCAACAACGTTTGGACAATGCTCTGCGCATCCAGCGATCATCCTCCTTCCAACATGCTCGTCCTATTTGTGCGTTATTTTGATACTGTATGTTCAAATATGCGATCTGACAGAGCCATCGTACAGTTGATATCAAGGCTTACCAGATGCTGATTCATCCCGTGATACCCCGTACGCTTGAGGAGCTGACAGCTCGACCAGCACGTGGCCTTGAATTCGATTACAACAATTCTTTTGTCGCCAATATCCAGCTTGATACCAGTGTCCGTAGGCGCAAGGCTGGTGCCTCTAAGTTTGCTATGTTTGGTCTGGCAACGCCCCCAGTCTTCGATGATCTAGACCGGCGAGTTTGTGCAAAGCAAACATTCTACACCATCCCGAACTCCCCTGGCAACAATGGTCAGCCAGTTGCTCCAACGATCATGGTAGATGATGGACCTACGCTGGTCAAGAATCTTTCCATGGAGGGCAACAACCGTGTCTGGGGATCAGCACTTCTTGGAGTTTCATACGGATTCATGAGGCAGCAGTCGGAAACATTGGGACTTGGAGATCCACCTTTTGAAATCCCCAAGTTTCGCTTCGTGGAAATGGCGTTGGCGATAGAGCAAGGAAAGACGAATAAGGAGGCTAGGGTCTTCCTATTGGAAGAGGAGATACGTCCAGAGGTTGAAGGTCCTTTCAAGAAGTACATCAACAACGACAGTGCCAAGCTTTTTTTATTCTTCAATGACGAGGATAATCATCGCGCCGAGTTCCTTGCTTTTACTCAGCATGTGCAGTACTTCAAGACCAAGAAGTGCGTGTTTGTCAGTGATTACCAGGGTGAGCTGGGCGGTACTTCATTGCGGTGTGCGCTTCGTTTATTACTCACTACTCTTCCATTGTGTAGGCGGTAAAACACTCTTGACTGACCCACAGATAGTTACTAAGCGGTAAGCCCCCCCCCCCCACCTGGCGACTCGGTCACTAAGCAAGTGGCCTGCTAGCGAACTTGGACCAGTCTTCACATCTGGCAATATTCCTGAGGCGTTCGAGAACTTCGAGAAGGAACATGAATGCAACAAATTCTGCGAGTTCTTCCGTGTCCCTCAAGACTATGCCAAGTATGAAGTTGGGGTGGACGTTTCTGCACATGAGGGACCACTTTTTGTTTCCTCACTGTCCGCACAGGATCTACTCTCTCAGGGCTCCAAGGATATGTCTTTCTCGAAGACTTCCCACTTGAACACCTGACCCGGAGGGCGTAAGCGTTTTCATCTTGAATATTTTCATTCTTTCAGTTCAATCTCCATTCACGCCCTCCTTGCTGGTACTTGATGCTCAACCGTCACATTAAATTCACTCCTTACATACCCAGGATGCTCAACCATCGCACCATCACCACTTCACTCACTAGTACTTGATGCTCACCATCGCATTAGATTCATTCCCTACATACACAGGATGTTCAACCATCACATTGTCACCGTATTACTGTTGTACTTGCACTCAGTGAACGTGGTGTGACTCGTCTTGATTTGCATACTGGTGGTCTGAGGACTTTCTCTGAGTCTACAGCTGAGGACAAAATATGAGCGAGAGTTGCCAAGTTTGAACTCCAATGTTCATAGAGATGTCTCATAAACTGTAATCCACTCTTGCTATACCTTACATATTAATCCCTACTGTGCGGGACAGCATCTCCTGTTCACTACAGTCCAAACTTGTACTTAGGCAGTCCGAAATTCCGCACACAGGAAAGTTGCAAAAAGATGTGGTGCTGACATTCATATTCACTCATATTGTATACTAGCAGTGTTGGATTGCCTTACATATTTATCCCTGCCTGTGATCAGGACCATCTTGCTCGTCGACTACATTCCAATCATGGGTGTCGGGGGTTCAAGCTGTGGCTATACAGCCGGCTTCCCCGGCACAACCAAACAAAACACCCACAAAAGGAAATTTGAACCTCCTCACAATCTGTTGCCATACACTTTGCCCTTGATACAATGATAGTACCACGCCAAGAGCGATCATCGTTAACATTTTACCAAGCCTCAGAGTTCTCTATCAGAGACACTTCCCTCCGGTGTGCTCGAAAGTGAATGGGTGTTTTATTGCTAGTGTTCTAATATCTCGCCATGATCGACCCATGGATCCGAACACGACCCCAAAGCTCTCGCCACCCTCCCCGACGTCGGGCACAACGCCACCTCGAAGCCCTCACCGCCTAACCCCTCTACCGACATCACGTAGCTGGGACGATCGCCGTTCACCGGGCGGGACGAGGCGCTGCTTTGGAGGTGATTTATCGGGGTCGTGGCAGGTGAAAGCGATTCACTCCATCTCTGACATGCATCCGTTTCTCTCCGCACTCCTCCAGGAGGCCTCCATCGCCGAGCACACCGCGCTCTACTGGACCATCGTCTTGGAGCCACACCTGACACCTTGCCACACAAGCCAAACCCACACACCCCAAGCCACCCCATCGCACCGCACGGACCTCCTCCCTGCAATCCTCCACCACACCACGCCCCTCACGCCCCTGACTATTTCGAACCTCCAGCACGCGTGCCTCGTGGCGTCGAACCAGGTGCTATCCGCCGCACTGTATGGGCGGTAGGCGCCGTTCCACGCGAATCCTCCCGTTGACTCACATCTCCCCTTTCACGCACACACTAATAGACACCGTGTACACGCCCACAGCGACAGACGCACTCCTTGCGCACCCCACGCCACCGCGTGCACAACGTCGGCGCGTTCGTCGCCCTCATCGATATCGCGCTGTGCTAGCGGCGGATGCGCATCGCAGGGCGCGTGGGTGTCAGTGACATCGCGCGCAGGGGTCTGTGGATGTTGACAGCCCTCGAGATGCCCCGGAAAAAATGAAAGGTGGTTGCGAACCGGTTTTGAAATAGGTTGGGGTCCGCCGGCTTATATCTGCCCTCGACAACGGCAGAAACGTGGCGCGTCGCGCTCGGGCCCCTGAAGCACAGTCCGCCGACGTACGTCGATGTGCAGCTCGTCGCTGAGGTTCCTATCGCTCCTCCGTGTTCTTCTGCAGCTCTAAATACAGCGAATGCAGATATAGGACTAGCTAATGCAGTTCGAGGTCTAGCATACACAGCTCTAGGACCAACTCAACAGGGCGCAGGTCCAGGTCAAATGAACTGCGACGTCGAACGCGTCCCTCGCCACCCTGTCGGCAGGCGGGATCATAGTCCCCCTCACCCTGGGAAAGTATGCTCGCGTACAAGGCCGGGAAGGGGGACGGAGAAGAGGGGTGATATCGGTGCGTACCAGTGCGCGTGTCGTCGTGCTCAGGCTACCTCATGGACTAAACGCACTGACTCATATTCACCCCTCCCTGTCTTACACCCACCGCTGACCCACGCTTCCGCCAAATGGAACCGACCGTTATCACGTTCCACGCCAAATGCTGAACCCGTGTTTCTACCCGCAAACAGCCCCCCAACCCCGAGACCTGGACCGAGGCGGGCGTGACGTGCGTAAGGTGGGGGCGGGGACATCGTTTAGGGGCGCCAGAGTTTTCAGTGTTGTCACTGCTAAAGGGGGGGGGGGAGGGTATCTTGTCCTCGATCAGCGAGTGTGTCCTCAGTGTAGGGGGGCTCGATCGAGGAATAAGCCATATCGTAGGAATTCGGAAATATCAATATCTGTTTACTTCATTATGTAATAAGTGACATCGACTAGCTCCACATGATGCACCAACTCTCCACCCGCTTTGTGCCTGCTAACTGTCGCACATCAACGCAAACCCGCTATGGAGAGAGGTGCGATTGCCCTATCGCGCACAGGGCTCGATGTGATGAAGTTCTGGATTCAATGCCAGTGTCGAATTCCCAGCGTATGTGATTCCTCTTTGTTTTACTTTTTGTCTGATGCTTTTGTCGCAGCTTCAAACCGAATACGAATTATTGCTGTACTTGTTGGAAGGCCGCGTCTTCTCTGTTGACCTATGGGAACTACTCATTGCTCGCAATCTCGAAACCCGGGAAGAATATTTTCTACAAACGCCACAACTAGCTTATGACAGCAAAACACTTCGAAGAGCCGAGTTGTGTCTTATGGAAAAGAAGAGATACAGAGCGCAGATTGAAGTATCGCTGTGCACCCAAGCCATCGGAACCCTGCAAGAGCTGCTAGACTGTGAGTCTGTTTCGTTCGCTTAGACTTGCCCAGGTTGACATTTTCACCCTCCAACAACTCAGCTCATCACCAGCCCAGAAGCAGAACCTCTCCAATATCTGAAACGATCTCCAGCAAACCCCATGCCTCTTTTCACCCACCCACGATGATACAGGATAAATGTACTAGGTGGCTGGCATCAGTATCATCTGAGTTCGCGGACGACCCTTTTGATGAGCACCAGAGCTTTGACGAGGACCCCGATTTGACCGCAGACCCTCAGCACCACAAGTCATTGTTCATTGCATCCGTAAGTTCAGGTGTTCCCAGCGCCCTACAGCAATTCACGGTAGGTGCACTAACCTGCACCTCGACAACCATTCTGATTGTCGAACAGGTTCCCGATTGCCCCTCTGTACTGGTCAGCGGTTGGGTCGACCGAAAGGCTCGGCAAGCGTACGATGACGCACGGGGAGTGGAATTAGCCTGCCGGGAGGAGCTAATGCCGACACCCCGCGACTCGCTAGATGCGCTTCCCGAGGCACGTTCTCCTGAGTTGGAGTCGCGCGTCTTGCGTACAAGAATGTACCGTGCACGAGCTGAGGTGCTGCTTTTCTCGCAAGCTATTGAACGCGCTAATGAATTTGAGACGACCGATGGTGGCAAGTGCATTACATGTTGTAGCTATCGAACAAAGCTGAAATCCGACTGCAAGCAGGATCATCAAGAGAGGACACCACGTCCAAACAGCACCCGGAACCTGATAGCATTGACAGCAGCTCTGAAATAAGCTCTGAAGCAGGAGAGAGTACAGTATATTCCGATTTTGATTTCCCCCCATTTTGTGGACCATTTCCGGGATTTTAAGCCTTTCAATTGTTTTCCCAGAGGGAAATATCACGGACTTGGGAGAGCACGACAACCACATCTGTAACTATGTCGCCCTGCGTTGCATGGTGATGGTCCAAGAAGGTAAGCGCCCAGTGAAAGTCACCTAAGTTCTGCCGACCTAGATGGCCACTGGACGACGAATACCACACGTCATCCCTGCGGTGGCCAGCATAGGAAGCCACGGCACTCATATGCAGAGCTGCTCGGGCATCTCTCCTTTGGGCCGCTCTGAGCGGATCTTGCTCGACCTGATTCAACTCTGCGGTGGGCCGTACCTCTGCCACCCGTGAACTGGGGACCTCCGGACCCCGTTTTGTTGCAGCACAACCGCACAACTTGGATTGGCATGTCCCCAAATGCGACTGTATCTTGTCTACCAGGACATAAGACAATGTTTGGGGGATTAACACCGACGCTCCGGGGGGTGCGTCAACGACGTTGTTCACTGTTGGCAGGTGCGGATGGAGCGCTCGAAGTAGCAACTCAATCGCTGAACTGAGAACGGTCAACTGATTGAATGGTTCGGGCTAACAAATAACCAACCATCTATCGACCTTTGCCAACACCTTCCGATCTATGCGCGCCAGGGGGGTTAACAGGAGAGATCGAGCGCGGGATCGACACCGAGGCCTGAGAGTTCGCAGTAAAAGACTCCCCAGACGAAGGTTGAGCACCAGAACCCGACTTTCCTTCTCCCCACACAACGCCGACGCACAGGTCTGAGAAATCCCAGCAGCGGCAACAGCACGTTCTCGAGGCCCAGAGATCGGGACAGATGCGCTACGTGCTCGGAGTTCAGGGCTTGAGTTCGAGGTTCATGGTTCGCACTAGCGTCCTGAGTTAATGGCTCTTGCTAGCGCCCAAAGTTAAAGGCTCCCGCTAGCATTCAAAGTTCAAGCCCCCTCCTAGCGTCGAAGGTGTGAAACACTCCTTTCGGAACGTGCGACTTGTCTGGGATTAGACACAAGAGGTCGCTCGATTCGCTACAGCCACAGGAAGGCGCTCGGTGCGGGTCGGCTTGACGTGGGTGGCGGTGGACGTAGGTCGCGTAGAGTCTAAGTCGAATGATGCCAGAGATGCGTTAGGATATACCACGACGCTACCACTGCCAGTACTTGACGTGGGTCGCGTATATGGCTCGATCGTGTTCGTGATCACCGCATCACGTCCCTCACGGTCGTGGAGGTCGAGGCAGGAAGGCTACGACGAACAGGCCCAGATGGAGTACGGATACAAGTGCGTTCTGGGACGAGAGTCCTTGCCGCAGAGCGCCCTTTCCTCGGGGGTGGTTTGTCGCAGACAACACCCAAGTTGAGGGAGTCGAAGGAATGACGATAACAAGGCTAGAAGATGTGGCAAGACTCAGCGAAAGCCTGACCGATAAATATAGTCAAGACTGGACGGTGAATATCCAAACGGCGGGGCAGGTAAATAGTAAATACTCTGAAGTAGTCGTGGCCATCAATGGGGGCGTCCATGGACGTCGTGACTGGCATTAGGTAATGGGTATCGTTGGAGGTAGTGGTGGAAAGGAACATGAGAAGACTGGGTTGCACCAGGACGCCATCAGCACGGTCAACGCCAGATATTAATATCTGCAGCGAGCAGAGCGGGTGAAACAATCCCACATGGACTGAGATTCCATGGACAGGGAACCCGTTGACAAGGGGACAATTCCAACGAGACCACTGAAAGAGCTATGTCCATAGAGCGCTATGGCAGTCAAACCACGCCGCTTCCACCCGCCATGACCCTGATAGACCGCTTTCCAAGCAGCGCATTGTCGCCCAGTTGGCAGTGACCCCAGACATCTCCTACCTGTGTGACACCGGCGAAGGAGTTAGGCGGTGATGTTCGTGGCGACGCCGCGCCCGATGTCGGGGAGAGGCGAGGTGTCAATGATGGTGGTGGGGACTATGAGATGGGGTACTGTGTATTCGGATCTATGGGTCAATCGCGGCGAGGTGTCAGAAAACAAACAACGGGTCAGGACCTGTATTGATAGAAGCAGCGGGGGTGCTTACTGCGGTGGGTCTGCGACGGACTGGAGCAACAGGATAACCATCTGTTGAATGAGGACTGGTCAGTGTACCCGACCCCAATGTGATATCGCAGCCACCATGGCCCCGATCGAGCACTTTCCAAGCAGACTCCTCCCGCCTATGAGCGCTAGGCACCCCAACTACCACGTGATGATATCTTTGGCGTCCACGCAGGTTCACGTCCACCCCATCGTCATCGATTCATCCCCCAAGGTCATGCGCAGCCTCTCCCTTGCAGCAGCCTTCTTATTATCTCATTATCCCGGCCACCACGCCTGCACAACGACCGCACCGGCGGCAGAGTATGTGGTCATTTTGCACTTTATTCGCCAACGCCAATTTACAAACTGCCGGCGCGCATAGGTTTCGCAGAGCGCATTCATCTTCGAGCACAGCGGAGGGCGGTCTCTCTAATAGAAAGCTTTGAGAAACCCTAGGTAAAATAACAGAGGCCCTTGGGCATGCTATTAGGGCAAAGCGTAGTACTTGCGGAAAGAGCGTCGTCGGGCACTGCCCAGTGCCGATCTCTGGCTTTCCTTCTAGAGTTTCGTCTTTAATTCTACCGTCCTGGTATGTTGATTCTTTGCTGCAAAAAGTCTTGATTCTTACATCTGAAAGTGGACTTTGCATTAAAGACACGGCGTCAGACATGTGAATGTTACCAGGCCGAAATTTTGCCTTCCGACCTTCCCTGGTCAAGCTCCTACGGAGAGCTCGAACAACACCGCCCTTCACCTGTCGCGTGTCACGGCTCGTGACGACCGAGTCGACGTCGCCAGATATCAAGCCGTACTAAATTCACAACTCCCATTTTCTAGCACAATGAAAAACTCCCTACAATGAAACATTATCCGGAACCTTCCCGTGAGCCTCGGAACAATCGTTCCGAAGTGCATGGTTCCAACTTTCCGGAATGCTCGGAACACCAATTCTGAAGTTCAAAGTGGCTCGGAACTGTCGGAACCGACGATACCTCCTCCCCTCTCTCATACAAACCACTTAATCGCAATGTCACCCTCGAGTATGAGAATATCATCTTCCCCACCGTCTAGATTAACTTCCCCGAAATCGAGCCCCGCATGAGCGCGCTCGGCGTGACCCCACCCTCCAAATCCCCCACGCGCTACGCGCGTTGATCGAGGACAAGACGACCGTAGTCATCATGGACTTGCCTGGTATCACTGTGCACCTTGACTACACTTACCCCGATACCCCGCTCTTCCTCATTAGCCTCCTTCACGACAGCGAGTGAAACCAGATTGCTGTTGTTTGATCAGCAGACTGGTTGTGCGGAAGTGGAAGACGGCTTACAATAGATGGGCCTTGAAGTGACCCAGAACCGTGTCTTCCTCAGCTCGAAACCTCACGACGAAGAACTGTGATGTTACACACCAGTCAGCGATTCACAATCCAACGTGACTACAAACGTTACTCACCTCAGTCGCGCCAGGCGTTTCATGGACACAACCGAGGGACATGTCTGAGTGCACAACGTTCCCCGCGATTACCATCGCTGTCTCGAAGCCATATTTGGCAGCGGCGGTGTC
>MU266640.1:0-27581 GCA_021014945.1 Leucogyrophana mollusca | reverse complement strand
CACAAGCATGTGAGGTGAGTTCATTAATTTTTTCATCCCCTGGCCAATCTAGAGGAAGGTCCTGGTGCTTCTCTGTTGCCTTTTTCATTTCCACACGAAAAAAGGCTGAGATATCCTTAGAGTTGGTACTAGAGGAGATGTCTAAGCCTTCATTGTGAACATTCTGGTGGTCCAAGGCTCCTCTAATATCAATTAAAGGACGACTTGTGATAAAAATGCGAATAAAGGAAGGAAGTTCATGAACTTGGGTCTTTAGCACCTGCAGTAGTTTTGTACGTGTGTCATCACTTCCACACTCATCAAGTGCATCCAATATAACCACAATAGCACCTTCATTCTGCAGAGATGCCAGTGATGACAAGGGCTTGACAAGCAATTCTGTGAACTGGGTGAGAAGGGAGGCATCTTTGATACCTGGGTAACCCTCCATAGCATCAGATATAGCTTTCCCAATGCGCTTGTCAAATGTGCCCAGCTTGTGAGCTAATGTCCGAATGACCTTGGATGGGTGACTCTGATCTGCAAAACCCCGATCAAAGAAGATGAAAGCCCCAAGATGATGCATCTCTCTAATATAGTTTGCCACAGTTGTTGAAACTGTGCTCTTTCCTGACCCAGCAACACCATGGAGCCAGAAGACATTCTGCTCACAGTTAATGTCTGTCACCCAGCTAATGATTCTACTCAGCAGCTCCTGGCGTGTTGCAGGAAGACACTCTGAGTGCTCAGGTGCATGCATATCAGCAGGCATCAACCCATCAAGAATCTGGTTGACACCTGCATGGAGGGTGAGTGAGGGAGGTTGTCAGAACAAGATAATGAAACTCACGAATTTCTGTAACAATCCCAAGGGTTCGAGAAGAGACAAAGGCTGTCTGGACCCCAAGGCCAGTTTGAAAATTTCCTTGAAGATCAAAGAGGCCCTGGATCAATTTCTTGCATGTTCCAGCATCATCTGAGTGCACCCCATGCACAACCCTCCCTACAACACAGATCAGCAAAAGTACCTTCAACTCCAGATACTCCACAAGTGTTACCTGCAAAGCCCCAATGGGCATAGTCCCTGATAAAAGCTGCACATTCTACTGTTTGCAGCAGAATTGTTTTGATATTTTGCCGGAGAATATCAAGTTTCCCATCAACAAGATGGTCGGCAACACTGACAAATGAGTAAAGAGTCTCCATAGCCTTCATGAGGTCAACAACACTCTGATCTGTGCGGGTCTGCTTTTGCACCACCTGACCTTCCATCAGTACATGTGTTCGACAGTGATCAGCATGTTGACAGTCACCTTGTATGCAGACGAGAGCAATGTCCAAGCAAACTTGGCATATGGATGAACCTACAGTAGCGTGAGCTGGATCACTCGACATATAATAGATACACATACTTCCACCATATCATCTACGATCTTGACGACGACGTCGATCTTGGATAGGACATTGTCTAGCGAGAGGAGGATAGGCTGAATGCTCGAGATTGCTGCAGCCGCGTCATCGATACGCTGGGCCGCTGTCCCGGCGGGAGTTACAGCGACAGAATCCACAGCGTTCTGCGCTTCCGTAACGAGTTCTCCGACGACGGCACCCGGGTCTGTGACCGATAACGAGATCTTGATTCTCGGAGGATCATTCCCGGCAGCATGTGCTCGACGATCACTGTTCAGGTCCAGCACAACCTCTGCAAAGTCATCAGGTGCAAGTTCAGAGTCGTCGGAAAACCATCCAGTTCACCTTGACCGCCCGGGCACCGATGGACGAGGTCTTCGACTCGGATACTGATACCTGCCAGCTTGACTCCGAGCCCCATGAAGTCTGACTTATGCCGAACTTCCAGAGAAAGAACGGACGAGGCCCCCGCGTCGATGCTTGAGAGAGTACGTCAAGGGCCTGATAGCAGATCGGCAACGATCAACGCACAGTTCAAATATTTCGCCCCAGGCGGGCTCTGACTTGCGCTGGGCAACATTCGTCTGGTGCTTGAAGTCGTTAAGCTTTACTGACACGAAAGCGTTCGGGAGTTTCTTGGACCATCGGCTCTGACGAGGGAGGTTTTCTGCGCTGATAACTGTTGCAACGGAACTCAGTAGATTCGCGAATTCGAGGTGAGAGGACCTACTGCGCAGTGTATATAATGTTTTTTCGGGTTCGTTTGACATGATCGATTGAAATAGATTTGTGTGGATTGCTTATGAGGCTGCTGAGTGTAGAGGACGCTGTTGAAGTTGAGATGAAGGCGGTGGCTGGGCGCTAGCGGTTGCGTGGTATGCGTGCTGCCGAGTTGTTTTTGGACCATGATCACCTTGAAGACGCACTGCAAATACACCGTAATTCTACAGCGACATCTCGGCTCTCGAGCTTTGTGAATCAGAGCCCAGAAAGTCATTTAACAACCACGAATTCTCGAAATCCAACGTCACCCACTCCGAGACTCTCGATCAGACTCAAACCTAGCATTCAACACCGGCCGCCTCTCGAATGACACGCCTTGCCTGAGTATTCCCTCCTGGTTTAGAGGTTAGTTGGGCCGCCCAGCCTCGGATATCACTATATGACCTCTCCCCCCAGTGCGCACGATATCGAATAAGAACAAGACGAAGCGTCCAGTCGACCGCACCCCGTCTCCGACTCCTTGTCCCCCTGCAATTCTTCTCTGTTTCCTTGTGTGCTCAGATCTCGTGCTCACTGCCATCCACCATGCCTGTCCGACTCGGTTCTGTCCGCAGACCATCCCCGCCATCGCTGGGCGAATCTACGAGCTTAGGGTCGAGCTGCCTCAAGCAGAAGCAAATGCAGGACTTCGGGGGTGGCTTCTTAGGTATGTTATCGTGGTTCTCATGTACCCTCGCCGTCAGCTTGACATTCCGACGTTCCAGCATAGGTGCCTATGATGAGAGGATGGGACGAGTTCGCGGCTTCGAATTATTCGCAGCATCGAGCTTCCCCGATACCGATCTCAAACATCCCGGAGTTTCGGCGCTCTCGGTGCGTTCGACCTTGCGTCTCTCTGGTGCATTGCTCACATGGATCAATTCTCCACCCTAGACAGACGCCTTTCCGGACGAAGGTATCCAAGCTCGACGCTCTGCGCGCGGAGCATGATATTTCCTTGAGCGTCTTCAACAGTTCAAACCGCCCACGACCAAAGTAAACGCATGCTACTGTGTGCTCCGAGTAAGTCTACTCAATTCAGCCGCCTTTCATAGATATACTGATGTTCACTATTTAGGCTTTTTGCGCTGTTTCCGCGAGCGTCTGCTCCTTGTGCTTACACAGTAAGTTGGCGTTTGTATGGCGTGGTCCCAATCCAAACATCTGAGCAGACGACGTACCGGTTTCGAAGAGCGTACGTTTTGCTCTCGCTTTCTCATACTGCGAAGCTGACATAAAGTCCCTTCCAGTGATCGACACCCCGCCGCCTTCGATACCCTCTGCTGTCCCCTGCAATCCCGCACCGCTGTAAGGACGAACATCAGCCCCGCAATCACACCGGGCGAATCTCGCCCAGCCACGCAAGGGTGCCTCCTACTCAATCCAGCCCCCCGTAGCCACGTCGGTGCTGGTCTAGGGCTGAGGTGGGGTTTCGCAGTAGAGGGCTTCGTTTAGCGCTGGGACGGGCTGGTGGGAGGGGTTGGGGAGTGGGGGCTGGGATGGGTGGCACGGGGATACACAAGGTTGGTCAGCACGAGGGCAGGGGATGAATTTGAAGTTGAAATCGGACACGAGGACGAGGGCGAAAGCGAACAAGGAAGGAAAAGGGTGGCGGGACGTAAAGGAAATGAGCACACACACCGTTTCTTGCACGATCCCCTTCCTGACGAGCTCCCACAGCGCGCTGCGCGGGATCTCGTAAACGGCCCCGCTCGACGGGAGGTCGACGTACTGGATGATGTTCGCGCGGTCGACGAGTACGGAGTCTTTGGGGGAGTCAGTGCGGCGCGGGTTATGAAGGGGTTGCAATCGCATGGCAATTGGTGTTGTCAGTCCCAGGGCGGTAGGATAGGGAGCGAGAGGGAGGGCTCACCTATCGCTTTGGCGAGACTGTGGTGGACATGACGAGGACATTCTTCTCGTGGTTGAGTTTGTCGAACTGGGGGAGGAGCGCGTTGACTACCTGCGATGACGTCCCGCACGTCTTCAGCAGCCACAACATGGACGTCCCGGTCACGCTCACGAACCACGCCCACTCCATACGACCTCGCACGTATACCGCACCGTCCCGCTTCCATCCCCCGCACAATCTATCCGTCGAGCACACCACTGCAGCCAGCATATTCATCTGCGTCGGACATCGTCCCATCTCTCTCGAATCACTGGCATATTTCCGAAGACGCGGCATCTAAGCATTTCCTGATCAACGGCGACGTCTACCGTACCGCTACGGCCACACAGGAGGGCACCCGCTACCTGTGCACATCCTAATCCATCGCGGCAGTGCTCAGGTTGAAATCCGCTGACGCGTTCATCTGCACGATCTACGCGCGCCTGCGAACCACCTGCAGCATTTAGCTCAGCGTCTCCCGTCGCGTTCAACCTACCGCATCGCCATCGACCGCAACACCAAGTCTATCATCACACAGCGTCGCTATGGGGCGGTATGGGTGATGACGAGCGGCCGAGTCCACCGTGGCATAGATTGCGGATGGAACGTAGCTTGGGTGGATAGCAGGCTTTTGGGTCGGAAGGAAAAGGGGTGCTGCAAGGTCTCATTAGAATGGCTGAGGCATGAGGCACCGCCCGCCAAGAGGTTGTTAGGGAAAGGACGTATTCACCGGGCTGTGTGATCCTATGCGCGCCACTCTGCGCTGTACTACTGAGTCTCCGATCAGCACACATCGGGAATGGGAAGCGAATGTGGACGAACGCTGAAGTTGCGAGGAAGAGTGGCCGAGCTTTCGTGTCTTCACCGTAAGCCCGTCACAGTCGCCGACTTTGACCAATACGAGGGCACATGTGGAACCGGGAGGACAACCACCATGGCGTCGTGAAGTCACTTCGAATGCACATGAGGGGGTCACTGAGTGTTCGATGATGGGTGGTGTTGGTCTCCCCCTCGATTTTTGACGCGCACGAATCGAGTGGGGCGTTCCTGACGTGACGCTCGAATCATGCGCATACAACCACCTTTTCCCTCTGCGGCGCCCTTCCCTGGCGAAAAACCAATGGCGTCGTTGTCTCTTCGACCTCGGACGCGAGCGACACTGCCAAATTCGCCGTCCTCCCTTTTCTCCCTGCCGAATTCGCCTGTTCTTAGAGTACCCGCCGGGGCTCGTTGTCGGTGACCTCCTGGATGGCGAGGGGTTGTGAGGTGGGGCCTGGCGAGTGGATGTTTGACGAGGTGTTTGATTAGATGCCGGGGTTGGAGATGGCGGAGACGAGGAGGTTTTGGGATAGGGGTTCGCGCGTTCACGGAGGGAGGAGGCGGGGTGAGGCGGTTGTTGGTGGGGAGGAGATGGTGAGGCGGGGACCAGTCGTCTAGCCCGCATGTGGTCTTGGACCTGATTATGGCCTTTGCCTTTGCCCCTTTGGTAGGACCACGCGGTGGCTTAGCCGCACCTTCAGGCCGTGCCTCAAGGTTTCGCCTAGCGCGAGTGGCTTTCGAGCATCATGGTGGACCACAACGAACTTAAAGATGCGAAGCACACGCCCCGTCACCATATAATGACACCTCGAGCTTCGAGATCCAGGTTTCCAGCCGAATTCACTCTCCAACATCGACCTTACTCCCCTCAAATTCTCGTCTGACATTGACTTTCATCGTCTCTGCCATAGCTTACCTTTTCGAGCATATCCGCTCCTGTCGCAGAACCGTATGTCATGTCCATCACCAGAGTATCCACCTTTGCTTAATAGTGTCTTCAGAATACACACAAATTACAGCATAGCACGCCTCGCAGTAGGCATATCCTAAGCCCTGAGCGTATTCAGGCCTTTCTGCATAGGCCCATTATCTGGGCTGTGAGCTGGTTCCAATTTCCATCTCCCCTTGGTCAGCTCCTTCCTTCCGAGCTACCCCTACGCAACGCTAACCCTGCGAATAACTGGATAACGTGATGAATACCCCGGGCCCTGGCAAAAGTTGGCTGAAAACTACCTTACTTTGACAGCAAAATTAAACAGGTTGTTTAGCCTCCTAGTCCGACAACGAGTCGGGGGCCAGTACCTGGATGGAGCGGGCGAAGGCCTAAATGCACGGCAAGCGTCCGCTGCCCCCCAGGACCAATTAACCAGACGCCGTGCATCGGGCTCCACAAATCACTCCTATGTGAAATATTTGACAACGCTATGATGCGGCAAATGTCTGTAGCGGTCTTCCTTGCACAAATGACGGACCTGGCAAACCCTCGTCTCACCTTGACAGATCTGAGATCTTGCACTTACCTGTCCGCCCCCCGGCGATTCATTCTGAGCTCAAAGCAATTAACCCGCTACTTTGCACCAATCCAGCCAGCGAATGATTGTACCTTGTTGGTTCCCTGACGCCTGGTATGCTAAATTCTACACCGTGTTTCGCGTTTCGCCATGATCACTATGGTATATGCGGCATCTCGATGTCGATCACGTGCGATGAAGTGATGTCAGGCCATCCCACCTCATCTTTTCTTGAACTCAAACCACCATCATCGTATATAACAAGCATGGCGTCCATTCTCACCGGTGCAGCCAGAGCGGCACATTCAGCGGCGGCTACTATGCTCAGTGCCGCACAGATCACAGTGGGCGAACCCATTCCCGCAAAACCTGTTAAAGAGGAAGACCCAGAGCGTGCGATCACTTTGGATCTCACAGGGAAGAATATAATCGTTCGCCCCACACCTATGTCTTCATAGCGCTATAGTTTCTGAGGTATCAGTAGATCGGCGTACCTGGCGCATTTACACCTCCGTGCAGCTCGCAGGTCCCAAAGTATATTGAGGACTACGACAAGTACAAGGCAAAGGGCGTCAAGAACATCTACGTTGTCGCTGTAAACGACGCCTTCGTTGTCAAGTAAGCCGTCCCCTCCTCTCTCCTAGCCGAATTCTTACGTCGTTCTACCAGAGCTTGGAAAGAGAAGCTGGCCCCTCAAGGAACTGGTAGGAGTCGCATCGTGTCTGCACTGCAGAATAGCTGAAATCTTGCAGGTGTTCGCTTCATCGCCGATGACACCGGTGAATTCACGAGCGGTCTGGGCTTGCTATTTGATGCGACAGGGCTCCTCGGCGCACCCCGATCCAAGGTATTTGCCTCTGCGCTTGTCCTGCCTCTAGCTGATGTGCTCTCTAGCGATACGTCATTGTCACCGAAGACGACAAAGTCGATTTCATCGCTGTTGAAGACGTACCTAGTTCTATCACTTCCACAGCTTCAAATGTCGTCCTCGCGCAGATCTGAGATACGATCGGATAAGGCGAAATGAACCTTGTACGCTCAAGAATAGGAAGCCAAACCAATGCTGTATTATTATCATAGGTCACAGCCACATACATTTTGTATCGAAGTCAGCCTGGCCCCCCCGGGATATCTACAGAGTCTACTTGCTGTGGTGCTCCCTACCCAACCTATGCCAGCTTTGTCGGCTGCGCTGGAGTCCGCGCGTGCTCTGTGGCTATACGCGACGCGTGTGAAGTCATGTGAATTTACTTTGCTGTCCCTACCCACCATCATGATATGTCCACCATAGCAGTAGTATTTTGGTCCTCAATGGACTCACGGAGTCTGCGCACAAGTCTTCTATCTCACCCCACTCAGTTCCCATAAGCTAGCCTAACGCAAGAAACTGATCGCCCTGCAATCCCAGCGCCAATTGGCTGCAAGACTCGGACGTTTCGGATGTCAAGGTTTGAAACAAAAATGCACCCACACCGATCCCTGGACTCGTCGATCACCGTTGTCAACCGAGGCAGTGATCCCGGAAACTCATGGACGCACACTGAATAGATCTATGATGGGCGTCTGTGTACTCCAACTTTGATTGGTTGGAATAGCACAGACTCTTCCCGCGGATGAGGTCCTCACTCAGCTCATGGGGGTCTTCTCTGTCCCTTTTCCATCCATCTATTATTTGAGCTGGTGCGGGCGTCTCTCATACACTATCCTTAAGCAGTCCTGGCGACCCTCTCAGGCTGGTCCTTGGAGCTTCTCTTCTTGTTCTCCCAAAAGTCATGCTCAAGGCCTACACACTAGGCCGGGCATTTTCCATCTTTCTCTTCAGCTCCTCATGTTATGCTCGGGTGAATACTGGAAGGGCATTCACTTGGGGCTTTACGAATGCTGTAAGTCTATTCGGTTCCACCTGTTTGAGCCCGGTCCTGACTCCTGCTCGTGCACTGCAGTCGGTATATGAAACAGGGAACCTCGTGGAATGCGATACGATGGATTTAAGCGTCTCTGCGTCCGAGAGCGCAGCAATGGGACCGTATTACATTCTGGCTTTCGAGGCTGGGGGAGTGTCTACGACCTCCCTCGCAGGCGTGGGTGCACAATCGCCGAGGTGGCAAGTCAATCATCCAACCGGTGAGAGAGTCGCACTGTAACACGAGGCAACGTGCTCATCTTTCCGTTCCCATCAAGGCTCCCAGCTCCTCCTTAGCATGATTGACTCGAAAGGAAACTCGGGGGGTGTCTTGCATACGCTCTTCACTGTGCAGCGTAAGTTCCTCTCAACTCCGTTATCTCTCCATCCTCTTACATAACATACCACTTATCTCCATCTAAAACATAGGAAGCCACTCCAACACCACACCCTCATGTCTCCCTCCCCCGCCCACGTCTCGTTCCTACCCCAAAATAGCCTCAAATACTTCCGACCGGCTTGAAGCATGTGGCTCTTGGGGCATATCCGTAACGAGCGGTGTCCCGCCGTACAGCATCAGCTTCGCGGCCCTCGGCTCAGGAGACGTGTTCAATTACTCGGCGGCGCCACGAGGCGAGAACAGCTTTTCGAGTATAAATAACGCGGCGCTTAGGGGGAAGGGCCAGGTTCTAGGTGCGTTTATTCTCTCGGTATCTAAACAATGAGAGGGACTGGCTTTAATTTTGCTGTGTTCTGGTAGCTTCCGTGAGCGATGCGTGAGTGCCCCGTTCATTGTTTTACATCACTCCGCATCTGCCCCTTGGTTTCATCTCTTACTCGATTTTTCCTTAGAACTGGCGTATTTGGATGGACAACCGATTTAATCGATGTTGATGACACGCCTTGTTTGCATTCCATGCACTCGCAGGCAGCTGTTCTCTCAGCGAGATCCAGCTCCCACATCTCGAATCGCGCGACCACCATCATCATCGCAGTGTGCACGTCTGTAGGCGGGGCATTACTCCTTACGGGCCTCGTACTTCTCGTCCTCGCGCTCCGCCGCAGAAGGAGAGGCATCATCGCTGGGCAGGACGCTCTCCCACGACCTTACTCGCTTGCCTTCCCCCTTACAGAAGCTGAGCTGGAGTCCCTTCCCGTGATCGACATCTCGTCGCGGAACAACTCTGTGTCGTTACCTTCGCCCTCCCCCGCCGCCCCATCTAAACCGCGCACCGCAGTTATGACGAACTTCGGCCCAGCAGTCACTCCAGGCTTATCTCCCCCAAGTATGCGAAGCCTGCCTCCTGCAGTCACATCAGGTCCATCCCACTCAGTCACGTCTCCCACAGCCACGTCATCCTATACGTCCCCAACCACGACACGCACGTCCCCATCACGCTCACGAACTATGCCTTCTTCATACAGCCCTGCACGCACACGACACCGTCCCTCCTCCAATTCTTCGCAGCGGCGTCCGTCCGACACGCCACTACCGTCAGCATCAGGATCCACGTCAGAAATCCGCCAGACCCATCGCTCTCGGTCATCTGACACCCCGCCGAAGCGGCACCTGTACACGTCCCGCTCAACGGGCGACATCTATCGCGCCGCAACGGCCGCACAAGGAGGGTACCCGCCACCAGTGCATACTCCGGATCCGCCACGGCAGCGCTCGAATCGAGATCCCCCAATGCGTTCGGCTTCTGCAGACGCTCAAGGATCAACGCGCCCAACAAACCACCTGCGACATTATAACTCAGCCTCTCCTGTCGTGTCCAGCCTACCACATCGCCATCGGCACCGCGAGACCGAGTCTCCGATTATCATACAGCATCGGGATGCGGGTGGTGTGGGTGTAAATGAGCCACCTCCACCGTATCATAGATTTCGGCTAGAGACGTAGCTTTGTTGGATAGCATGCATTTGGGTTTAGAAGGGAAATGATGAAATTCGACTTTTGGGCCCTTGATAACGGTTGAGTCCCTCATGATCAGGGGAGAGATGTCACATCGGCAGGGTTGAAGCTTGAAGCATCGCCCCAGCGAAGTATGAGTCTGGGGAAGGTATGCGTTGGTCGTGTGATGATACAAGCGCCACTACGCCCTGCACTACTGAGTCTGAGCTCCATAGCCTCTGATACCCTCTGCGAACGACCACGTCGTCTCCAAATGCAACGAGTCAGAGATTGAAACACCGGCGCCTGTGATTGTGGCAATTTGGTACTGCGTGGGTAGGTACTCGGTATGTGGTAAACCCTGAAGGTGAGAATGACGTACTTTGTTCAAGCTGCGTGCGTCTCGGTAAAACAGGACACGCATGCTGTCCTCAAGTATTTTTCGGCCCTGCTCTTCTGTCAGGGTGTCCTCATAACCTTCCACGGCCTTCCGAAGCAGTGGTTGGGCTATGTAGGACCCATACCCGGTGGCGAGTGTAGAGGCAGAGTATGTCGTTCCTAGGAGATCCACATACGACAAAAATCTGCCCAAAGTCCATCAGCGCATCATATCAAAAGTACATAGATCCCTGAACACACGCACCTCTTCCCGTCCTTGAACCCACCGATGATAAGCGAGTTCCACAGAGGGTCCATCTTCGATCGCCGTGCATACATCACCTGCGACATATACTCGTGGATCTCCACCGGACCGAGCTCATGTCCGTCCTGCGCAGAGATCTCACTGATGGAAAGTTCTTCCAGGATGTGCTGGATGTATTGGAAGTCGGACATGTCGCCGCCTGCACCGATGACGGTGTATTGCCCAACAGGGTGCAGACGTTGGACATCCTTGAAGCGCGCAAGTGATCCATAGGATGCTATCCACCGCGAGACTCGTGATTCAAACGACACTTATCACTGCTTTGAGAGAAACGCACCTAGGTTGTCAGCTGCCATCATTATGCCATCCTTGTACTTGATGGCTAGGACGCTTGTACCAGTGACAATGGGTTGCCTGTGGGATACCTTTCGTTAGAGCTTGTTGCTTAGTTTTGTACAAGGTATGACCCACTGTGTGTGCTGGACACCGTCCGCAAAGGTGTCTTTGGGTCCGTTATAAGGGCGTTGGTGGATCGGATGGGTCGCATACGCGTCGAATGCGTCGTTTCTCTGGGGACAACTCAGATACACGGAATCTAAGGTTCTGGAGACAATGTCTTACCGGCCGACCCCAGTTCGTAGGAAAGTGATCCATGGATGTTTGTAAGGAATGCTTGACCGTTTGTTGGCTGTTTCTGCGACTCGTCAATTGGACGCGCAAGCGGGACGCGCCAGCTAACGTTAGCTAAGCAAGCCCGATAAGGCATGTCTTCAAGTTCACTCAATTAGTAAACGCTGCAAGACATGACATTCTCCTTCAATCCGGCGTAGTACAGCCTATTGGCACATCTTTTGATTCACATCTGCTGAAGGTCTCGATCTTACTTTCAGACTGCGAAATGTTGACAGAATACGATTCGAATTTTAAGACAGCAACACCATGATATCTAACCCACCCAAGGAGTTTTCGCTGGCGCTCCGAAGGCGCATTGACCTACTGCGCTATAAACCGAAATCCTGGTCCAACTGTCCCCCCGTGAATCGGACTTGAACGTCAGAATACCGGACCTTGCGTGTCAGCAAGTCAGGGGCAAGTGTTGTGCGTAGGCTTTCTCAGTGTTCACAAGATGGTGATCTTTGGAGATCAACTCCGGACCTCCGGTTCGGATGGATTTCTAGACCTTGCGAGGGACGAGATGTGCGGGCGGGTTACCCTCCAGCTCTTTTATTGGCACACGTCGAATAAATGTCGGAAGTATGAGGGGGCAGGAGGAGACCTGTTTTTATCGGGACCCACGGGCTGGGGTCGGCTGCTCCGCCACCACAATATTGTAGATAAGGATGTCCCCGACGATGGAACCTACACGACCTTCGCTTGTCGGTGAGGTCAACAGTACATTTGCAGTTTGAAAGCACCGGAAGCACCAGCAAGCGAAAATATAGGAGATACTGGTGGATCCATTGCTGATGATACGGAAAGCTCGGAATCAGGCGGAAGCCTTCAACAGTCTCAGATGTCGGTAATTGCAAAACTTACTGCTCTACCCCGGCGACGCATCGGCCAACGAGGATTTCCAGAGCGGGAAAGCTTGGGTCTATTGCTCCCTCGCAAGCACCTCCATAATATACCTCGCCCAACTTCAAGCTCAGGCGAGTGTCAACATGTCGCTGGGATTGCCGTGGAGTTAGGATATCGGCTGGGCGTGACCTATGGAAAGCGTAACTTTGTACAGATTGTTGCGACCCAGGATAGTACCCCGAACATAAACCTGGCTCATAGATCTATAGAGCGAAGAGTGCTTGTTTAATTTAGACGCCCGTTGACGTATGGCTTTCGCTGAATTGCTTACTAATACATGTGCACAGCCCCACTCCCCCAACAAGCCCAAGCCTTGTCTGAGCTGCTTCGCCTAACTACGCTACCATTAGGAGTCAGGACTCCTCATCACTTTTCGAAACATTTTGGGAGTTTCTTTGATCTAGCGTCAGGTCCTTCGGACTTCATGTGGGGATGTGACCACATCAATGCAAATCAATGCTCATCATTGGGGTCCCCAGGCGGCACGACCATGCACGCAGTCTATGCTCTTTGCCTGCAGAAGTACACCTTTGTAAGCCCCGAGTTGACTTGTACACATGGTTATGATGCATGCAGTTCCATTAAGTTCGTCACAGTAAGCAACCCATCTAGTACAATTTCGGACTCGGACGACTTTTGACTCATATCAGAATGATGTTAACAGTTAGTCACTCAGCACCATGATACTCGAGCCCGAGGACAGGACAATCTTACCACCATTGATCATCCCCCACTCGACTCCGGGAGTGAGTGCTTCCCGAAATTTTGGGTGCGTACACATGGTTCGTGATATGGTTCATGCGTGAAGATCGATTGAGGACCACGCGGAACTTTCATCTTGTCGTTGGTCCTTGTTGACCCCAACCCGTCGATGCTCCACTTCGACGGTAGTCTCGATTGGCGGCACCTCGGCTGAATACAGATCAGCTGTGTAGTCTAACGTAGACACGTCTCGCCAGTGACCAGAGGGCTATAAAACCTCCCGGTTGCAAGCTGGATTCTGCGATCGAACCCAGCTCGACTTTCGGACTTTCACTTTCTCAGCAAGCTGCTTTTCTTACCATCCCTTCGTTCAACAATGTTAAATAAAGTCGCTCTTTTGGCTATCGCCACCGCCGCTTTCGCAGTCGCTATACCCGCCCACGTAGCTCCACCTACAGAACCAAATGTCCCCCCCTATCCAAGCTTCAGCATGCCTCCTTTCCCCAGCATGAGCATGGCCCCCTTCCCCAGCATGAGCATGCCCCCTTACCCCAGCATGAGCGCCCCCTCCGTAAGCGCTAGCGTCTCTGGCATCCCAAGCGGCAGTGTCCCCAGCATCCCCAGCGCGAGCTCTTCGGGTATACCTAGTTCCAGTCTACCGGGCACCGCCAGCGTTCCTTCCATCCCGCCTGGCACCGTTCCCGGAATTCCGTGGGCAGATGCCCCACACCGCCCCTCGAGCAGTCCCCCCTCCATCCCTGGCTCCAGTGCTTCCAGCATTCTTAGCATCCCCAGCACCTCCGGCGTTTCCAGTGCTAGCCTTCCTCCAAGCCTCCCTCCCGTGTCCAGTGCCAACGCTCCTAGCGTTTCGGGCCCCACTGTTTCTACCCTTCCTACCAGTGCCCCTACAACGCACGTCAGCCGCGGGGACGCATATATATATGAGTGCCGGGTTGGATCGCTCATGTGCTGTGCGGCTCCAGGTAATAAATCTTTCATCCCCTCGCTGTCTACTTTAGCTATCCTCATACCGGCACTGTCCTAGGTATTCACTGCACCCCCATTGCCACGATTGAGCATGGCAACAGTGCTTCTTGGTAAGTCGCCTGGCTCTTGCTGCTGTTTAGTAGTGCTCATTTCTGAATCTGGCATAGCAAAACGGACCCCGTCTGTTGCTATAGCAGTAGGACTCTTCGTCCCGGGCTAGTTTGCATCCCAGCTATCTCCAACACTTAAATTATCCTTGTGCGATAGGTGTATTGCGAGGGTTGAATGTAAAGATGAGGATCGCATTAGTATGTGGTTGGTTAGAATGTCATGTGTCAGGCGCTTGAGCGGTCCAATAATCAGTGGACTGTGATGATGTTCTGGACAGGTTCTGAAGTTTACTTGCGGTCGATATGACCAGAGCGGGCCAGCAGGTTTCAACTAGCAATTCTTGGAGTGCTGGAGTTATAGATCATTCGATGGCATCAAGGCGTTCTATAATGATACCGGTGCTGTTCTATACAAGCACTGCTGGTAAAAGATGGCTCGACATGAATAATGGTAGCAGTGTAAATGATCTACTTCTTCCTCTTCTTCTGGGCACCGCCATCTGCTCCATCTACTCGGTCAAACTTGCCAGCGCGCTTGTTCGCAGCGCGCTGCAACGCCCGTTTTGTTTCCCCATCGGTGAAGGTAGACAAATCGTAGTATTGTGTAGCATACTCCAGCAGCCTATGTTTCGACGGGGGTCAAGTCAGTGCGATAAATCGAAAACCATCGATAGCAAACGCACCACTCCACTCGAACTTCAGTCACTGTCCGGATATATGGGCGAGTCGTCAGCACAAACTCGTTGAAGATCACCCATTCCGGCTGGTTGTCGAGGCCACACGAGGGATGAAGCCCGACGACCTAACAAACAGTCAGAAAACACTGGCTCTTGGCGAGAGACCCCCTACGCACCTGGTTGTCTTTCACCGTTAAATAATTGCCCTTCTCGCCCTCTTTGTGCGCGACTTGCATGAAGAAGCCACAGCAGAGCGCTTGCCGGATGGCAAAGTACAACTTCTTCGGGTCCTGAATGGACACCAGCTCAACCTCGTACCGCTCCATCGTGCGTTTCAGTTGTTCTCTGACATTGTCGGCCTGGGCAAGTGCTCTTGCTGAGAGATAGTTCGTCCATGCCCAGTTCTTGTCGTATTTATCTGTGCACAAGAATGTGGTAAGAATCGGTGTATGTTTAATCGGCTGAGAAAATGGACGAACTTTGATTGTAGCTGTTGTACACGTTAAGCAGCGTTAAATGATCGCCGTCCGGTACAGACAGGAGGGCCTTCGCAGCATCCGCCTCCTTACGCTGGTTATTCGGTCTCAGCCATACATTAGGTACTGTTGGGATTGTTAGAAAAGATACTTCAAGGCCATGAGGTCACCTACGCACCAGACAACATCGCAGTAATAGTTAACATCTCATTGCTGCATCTGAATTCAGGGCTGACGATCAACATCTTCGCGAGCTGGGTTTATCCGGATGTCAGTCCGGGACAGAGCAGATAAAGCGTAAGGCAAACCTGTGGGTCGAGTGGGAACTCGGCCATAATAGCACCTAAAGGCGTCAAGTTCCCGTCGTCGTCCAGTGCGGCGAGGTAGTTCAGTAGCTCAAGAGCGCGCATCAGCGTCTCGGGCGCGGGGGCGTCCACATAGTCGAATCTCACAAGATCCTACACCACCATTGAGCCATCAACTTGCGACCTAATAAATCGAGATTCACACCTTGATGCCGGCCTTCACCAACTCCAAGACCGTGTTCGCCAAATTGCTCCGCAAAATCTCAGGGTGCGTTTGCTCTTCCAATTCCGTCATGAAGTCCTTCTCCGTATAAAGTCTAAAGCACTTCCCAGGCCGCGTGCGACCGGCACGACCAGCTCGCTGCTGGGCCGAAGCTTTCGATATGGGACTAACGAGCAAACTCTCCACACGTATCCGCGGGTTGTACACTTTCTGTTTTGAGAAGCCTGGGTCGACAACGTATACGATCCCATCGATTGTCAAGGACGTCTCCGCAATGTTCGTCGAAATGACAACCTTCCGCCCGGGCGGCCCATCTGGCGTCCGCGCAGATGGCGGTGCATCGAATATCCGCTGTTGTTGCTGGGGTGGCAGAGAAGAGTAGAGCGGTATGCATACCAGTGGGCCGACAGAGTCCGGATCCTGGTTGATTAGATCATCGGCTTCGAGCTTGATTTTCCGGCAAGCGTCTTCGATCTCCTCTTCTCCGGTTAAGAACAGCAAGATGTCGCCCGGGTCCTCTGCACGATGGATCATCAACACCGTCCGGATAGCTGCCTCCACGTAGTCCGGCTCGGGCTCTTGCGTGTAGAACACCTCGACGGGGTGTGTGCGGCCTGGCACCTTGAACAAAGGTGCAGCGGCATCGGTGGTCAGGCCGAAGTATTTTTGGAATTTGAGCGCATCGAGCGTGGCTGACATGATGATGATCTTGAGGTCGGGACGTCGTTTCGCAAGGGCTTTGAGAAGGCCCATGAGGATGTCGGTGGCGAGAGTGCGTTCATGGGCCTCGTCGAGGATAATGGTGGAATAGCGTTGGAGATCAGGGTCGTTCATGGCTTCTCGCAGAAGCATACCGTCGGTCATGTATTTCAAGAAAGTAGTTCCTGGCTCCGTCATATCTTCAAAACGTATCGAGTATCCAACTTGCCTCCCCAGTTGCACTATAAATGACGCAATACAGCTTTAGTTACAAAGCTTGCGAGGAAACAGCTATGCACGCACCATCCATCTCGTCGGCAACACGCTTCGCAACTGACATCGCGGCCACTCGCCGCGGTTGCGTACATGCAACCAGCTTGCCCCTTGTATGCGGTAAATCCGAGTATGCGACGAACTGTGGTATTCTATCGGTGAAAAGAGACGGCTCTATAAGTCGCGGTTCAAATGTGACTGAACAAAAATCTCTCAGATGTCAACTCACTGCGTCGTCTTGCCAGAGCCAGTCTCGCCGACCATGACTATGATCTGGTTGTTGCTGAACTATACCCTCATGTCAATCTTTTGCCCACTAATAGCCAAGGCGAGGATTGCATCCTCTGATCGTGAAAACACCACTCACCATCTTATAGAATTCGTCCATTTGGGCATATACAGGCAGCTTCTTTCGAGCCTCTAAGATTTTGCGATACTGCGGCGTATGTGGCAGCTTGGTGAATGGATTCGTTTCATGTTCCTGCGCACAGAACTATATCAGTATTCTCCACTTTCCAATAGCCTCTTTGTGGTCTGGTGGTGAGATGAGAGTACGCACCAAAGCCTTCCGCACTTGGTTTCCATTGACCTTCCTTGGCATAAATCCGTACAAGGGCTCTTTCGCAGCAGGGTTTGCGCTCCCATTTCTAGCACCGGAAGATACGCCTCGTTCACTGGGAGGTAGGTGTGCGAGATAAGGGTTTTCTTTGTCTGAAGCCATTTGCAGGTCCTATTTTCGTGCTTCAATCCAGGAGATATAACGAGAGAGACAATATACAGCAATAGAGCGCAAAGCGCAGGGAGCACTTGGAGGTCGAAGTCAGACTTTCACGAATCAAAATGCGCAATTTGTGGTTGTTTTTGTCCGGAATTTGGGTAAAAAGAAAAAGCCATAACATCGTTTTGCATTTTTTCGTGCAGAACTTCGCCGATCTTTCTTCAATTGCAAGCCGGTGCATATAGCAGCATACCAACACAGTATGCCATTCGAGATTCGTTGATGCCTCGACATATCGAGGGGCTCGGTCCTCTGAATCTCACAACTGTGTGGTAGCTTGAACCCTGTTTCTGCTCGTGCGATTGAGCCTTTCGCGTAACTTGACGCTCGCAATCGCTGGGGGACCGAGATCTGTGGACGGGAGCTGCGAACATTCTACAGTAAGGGGAAACAGATGCGTCACCGGAGCCTCGGGGAACCTTTTCTCGCCTTCCGATGCGCGATTGACTTGGGACCGTAGTTTCATGCGCATCCTCAGCGAAAACCGCAATTGCGACCTGACTGGGTCATGTCTACCTCCGCGACTGCACCTAATTGCTGCAGTGCAAAGGACTGGAGTCAGCATTTACACTGGAACCTGCATTGCTTTGAAGTGCCTCCTGTCTAGCTGGTGGGTCCCCCGGCTCGATCATGCACGCCAGCACCGAATTCCAAAGGCGCGATGACGAAATGTTTGTCAAGTTGAGTGTCAGCCGCTGTGCATTTGGCACACTGTCACGCTGTCAGCCTCCCTAGCTCTCTAGGTATATAAACCCTGCTTCTCGCCCCCTTCCTCCTTATCCTCTTCCACCCCTCTAGCTCTTTGTTCTCTACCTTTCATTGATCCTTATTCTTAAACTTAAAGGGTGAGCGCACCTATGCCGCCTGTCTTCCGTCCTTGACCAAACTTTTGCCAATCCAGATGTAAATCGCCCTTATATCTTGCCTGTCAGCGAATGTTTATCGTCTGTCTATTGTAAGCCCAGCTCTGTCCCACAGTCATCCGTCACCTTACCTGTCAGGAGAGGCCGTTGCTTTACTTTGGAAGGGCAAGTACGCGGTGCGCACGTATCCGCCGTTATCTTGTGGACCATGCATTCCTTTGGACTGGTATCTTCGATCCCCTTTGGTTCCACCCATCCATTTCGCGATGGCGTTATTGTAGGTGTGCTTGGTTTTACTTACACCACGTTCGCCGTTTTATTTTTCGCATTTGTGTTCTTGTTGGGTATATTTTCCCTCTACTTTGTTACTGACCGTCTAGGTACTCTTTGCACTCCCCATTCACCCCTCTTCCCATACCGCTCGGTCTCGTTCGCAGAAAGGATACCCGACCTCGCCGGCACTCGACTCCATGCAAGCCCACCTGCTCGCCCTCCTATGGCATTAATCCCTTCCTACCCTGACAAATTGACGCTGCAGGGGTTGCGCCCACGGACGACGGAGCACACGACTCAGCATCACCTACCATTTGCGACGCTCGTTCATATCCGATCTCTCTCACTCTCATTCCTTTATTTCTCGTCTTTCTTTCGGCTGACATTCGTACAGGCATGTGAGAAACGGTCAAAGGTGCGTCCACCACAGCTGTCGCATAGGTGTGCGATAGTTATGGTGGATGCGTCTCTGGTCACGTATATACAGTCCATGCTTTCTGATGAAAATGTAATAACCTCCGTGATCCCTCCACTATTTTTACGTTGAAACACCGCAACTAGCGCACACTGTGGAGTTGAATGGTTTATCGCCTGCCTATCGAGTTTTTGTTGGCTGGTGATTTGAGTGGGAGTGCCTGTTGGGGATAACAGTGATGACTTCATACCGTGGTACACTACGCAAACAGAACCAAATAAACTCGCCTTTTCTCACCTGCACGCTTTAGGATTCAAGTAGTAACAGCCAGCTGTCAAGAGAAACTGTTCCAACGTCGAACGCACGACTGGTAGGCTTATATCTCTTCACGAATTCGTCTTTCTTAGCGTCCTCCAACAGGCGTTTCATCAGCTGTTGAAGCTAACTTAGCTACGACTACCCGACCGCGAGGCAACTCGATAGTAAGTCACAGTCTACAATGGTATTGGCGTGAAGTCTTCGCGATCTGACGCACGTATACATGAACAGTAGCTATGATCCCACGAGTAAGCAAACGGTATGCCAGCACCGCAAAGTCCAAGCCCCGCCAGGGGAGGAAAGGCCACCTTTACGGCCAAGCTCGTGAGCATCCGCCGGTAACGCCGGAGGAACAGGTTCGCATCACGAGACGCCGCATTGAGAAGGCTGAGCGTGACGAGCGCATGGACATCACTATGGCGCTGACCCCTGTGAAGACGTGAGTATTGTTGTTCAGGTTTCTGTCTATCTTGTAGTGCAGTCTGGCGTCTCTGGCTGCGTCTGGTTGACACCTCGAAACTATGCGGTTGGCGTGTACCGCGGTGTCTTCATTCTGTGACCCCTCCTGAGCGCCACGGCTTGGTCACCCAAAGTGGAGTTATAGCTTTGACATGCCTTATGCTATATTTCTTTGCGTTCTCACCTTGCGGGGAAACTCCTCCAAAGCTATTGGACGCTTGCAGTCCATCGTCTTGATCTCTCACTCCTCCCATACCACGATGCTCACGATGCTCCCCAAATCAGGTACATGGGTGGTTTCACCCGACCACGCGATCTTCGCGCACTTTACTGGTCGAAAGGTGGGCATTATCACACATCAGGCAAGGTCTACGAGACCCCCCCTGCCTCAGCCTATGTCCCACATACCGTCTACCTGCTCGAGGGGCGCTACCCCACTAAGCATGGTCTCGGCCGCGCAGATACACTGGAGCACGTCGTCGGTGTCTGCCGCGAATGCGATTTCCCGGAAGTACTTCGAAATTATAACTCTGAAAGGGCGCCCAAGGATCAGCTGGGAGCGATGGATAATGCCCGTTGGCCATGGCAGCCGAAGAAGCACGAGTGCCGGGTGCAGTGGTGGGCCGCTGACGAAGACCCAAAGGCAATTATCAGAGAGCTGCGAGGCGAGGGCGCCGACGTTGCACTTTATAATGGCACTGGTAGTTTCGACGCGGGGAAGGACGAACACGAGGAACTGCTTGGGAAAGCACCTCTTCCGCTGCACATGATGAATAAAGCTAGTTCGTCACGCCAACAAGTTCGCGGCTTCCATACCTCTGCATATGCCCGCCACCCGACCTCGTATAATGAGGACCACATCGTCCCAGACTTTTATATCAAGCACAAGCTCGATCGAAAGCGCGCTTCTTCAATCAAATCCGGTGCTACGCCGTCGACAACCTCGCCATCGGCTACTGATACGAAAGGGACGGAGGTGGATGCTGTTGAGGAGGCCGTGCACGATCCCCACCGTCAGACGACCGGCGTGAAGAAGCGCAAGCACGAAGAGGCTGCGCTCATGCAACACTTGTCCGACTCTATCCTTTCGGACGAGCTCGCTGCGAGCACACGCCGTCTTCGCACGAAAACTCCCGTTGAGCACTACGACGCAGATGGTATGCTTGTGCACGCGAGCGGGTTCGTTGTACCAGGTGCAGGCCATGCTAGTACCAGTGACGTCGCTCGTTCGAAGGAGAGGAAGCGAGACGAAGAAAGCGACCGCGCAGCCCAGACTGCGGCCGTCGCTGAGGCGGTTCTCGAGTCTGACCTCGATCATCTGACGATGGCAAGCACTCGGCCACGTTCTCACAAGGTTCCTTTCGAGATTCGCGAGCCCGACGGAACAGTGAAGCATCCGAGCGGCTTTGTGCCCCCCACGCCCGCCAACGAGTTCAAGTACTCCGACAGTGCCAGTCTTGAGAGGGACCTGAGCGCCGCAGTTGGAAGGCAGCGGGCGAGGGAGACTGACGGCAGGAATGCGACGCGAAAGGGCGGAAGGGGATTGCACACTACCGCAGTTGTTCGAGCGACTGAGGTCTATCCCCCATTCCCGTCGTTGCACACTCTTCCACCCCATGTACCAGGTCCCGAATTTCCTTTCGAAGAAATGGTCGAGACAGTTCAAGAAACTCGTGCGACCTCTTCGCCACAAAGCTCAGCTGGTACGCCCGAACCTGCTACCATCCGCTCCCAATATCTGTCTACACTCGCCGGGACTCCCTTCTTCCGCCCACTGCTCACGCTGACTGTTTCCACCCGCCCTCTCGGCATGTCGCTCGTGCGACTCTCACATTCCCTCCCCCGCGGCTTGCCATTCTACGCGTCCGTCCCGGCAGAAGACCGCAAGGACAGCGCGTCCTTCTCATCTCGCATGCGCAACCTGCGCCTTGATCGCATGCATAGCCTCTCTGTCACACTCGCACAGGCGTTGAGCGGTGCTCGCGGTGGGCTTCTTGGTATTCGCTTCAATCAGGACGAACGTGGTCGCGGAATCGAGGGTGAAGGTCTTGAACAAGCGCTGGCGTGGAAACGCAGGGTGATTGGTGTCGGAGTGGGGAACTGGTACTCGCGTGCGGCGGAGGTGAAAGAGGCATTCAAGACTGATGGGGAGGAGAAGGTCGCTGGCGTCTACACCTCCGTCACGGAAGCCAAGGACAAAGGTCCTTTTGACGTGTATGGCCTTGATGAGTGGGGTAAGAGGCTCTCGGAGACGGGTGAAGTGCTTGCTTATCCTGCTAAGCCGGAGATCACTCCCCTATCGGAAGCCTTGGCGAAGGAAGCTCTGAGGTAGGATAAGATGGGTCAGGTCGTCAAGGCGCGGGGAGACTTGTTTGTCGAAGAAGCAAGCCAGCGAAGGGAGGAGGGGACATTGAGGAAACAGGAGTTGGCGAGGGAGCATACGGTGGAGATGGTTAGGATGTTGGCGGGCAATCACCGCCAGGTCGTTTTCCCTTGATGGACATTGCAAAGGTATTACCTCTTTTCTCCTAGATTTAGAACTGTATCATAATACCATGAGCCTTTGGCACGCTGTTTTCTTTATCATGCAATCGAGCATACCTGTTTTCGCATCCCATTTTTCTCTGGCGCGAGCACCACCCACATCTGTCCACACTCAGACTGGCTATGTGAGTCCCTCAATTGAAGGACACTCCGTGGGCCGCTTTCCTGGCTGCGTCACAGTGTTCGGCATCAATGTACAAATTCGTACCAAAACCTTCTGCATAAAGAATTCCTCATGTGGCCTCCAGTTTCCATTTCCTTTGGTCTTGCGTACCAGCCGTGCCCGCTCTCGCGCAGAAAATTCCTGAACATAATGCGTCAAATGTGGAAGATCACCGCGAGACGATTTCGGGCATAGTCGACTGAGAGCCTGAGGAAATGCCGGTCGTATTACATATAATTTCGCTGCTCAGCCGATGATGGGGTGCATCGTTTTGCGGGTTGTTGCCTCAGCAACTCGTTGATTCAAGACAACTTAGTTGCAGGTGGGCGGGATGCCTCAATTATTTATCATAAGTTCGGGTCGCAGCACGCTCTCAACGGGATATCCGGTGACCGTGACCGGCGTGTGCTCCAGGTGCGATGGAAGCTACCACACGACCTTCGAGCTTGGATGCAGTTGGTGTGGTGCCTTCTTGAGGACCAACTCATAAATAGGCCATGGCAGGGGCTACCTTCAAGCGCCCGCCCTTGACTTGCACCGAGTGAATCAAACACGGCGTTATCAACCATGGCCGGACAAGCACCCCATGGGACACGGCGGTCCCCGATCATCGCAGATGTCATTACGCAAAGTGTACGCATCTTGGAAAACAAGTTTATGGTCTTTTAACGCTCACGCTATTTTGACAGAGCATCACCATCAGCGACGCAGTCGTTCGGGCATGCCTGCCTGCGCTGCTTCGAACGCGGCCGGCGACTCGGTGCTCTTTAAAGTTGTGGAGCGCTTATCGTGATGGGCGCAGCGTTTTGTATGTCGTCGATCTGATTGGAGGGACGCCTCCGCAAGAGATCGATTGTCTCATTGTCGAGGTCGCGGCGATTCGACAGATAACCCACGATACAGCGTCTGGCATGAGGAGTGTCGAAGGGAGTGGTGTTAAATTTTGCAGTTTCACGTCAACTCCTTCTGGTCTCGTCCCTTCGTATGAAGCTGCACGGAAAGACTCTGCCGCATCGTCGCTTTCGACTCTAATCTCCCCTCCGCGACCTATGGCACTCGCATGGAGAGATCAGCCGTTATATGTCGTCTATCACGCGCCTTTCAACTCAGGCTCTAGTGTAGTGAATGAGAAGTCCCCTGTTTAACGTGCAAGTGGACCCACTGGTATCTCCATACAGACGCTCGACTGGACCAAGCAGTACTTCACTAGCTGTGGGTGGGCCTGGCAAGCCGTTTCTTCTGTCCGCTTCCTCAGTCTAACAAAGCTGCAGGTTAGACGTCAACTACGGCGGTTCATCACTCTATGGGCGCGCATACATGTTCGCTCTCTGTTATGAACACCACACCGCTGTTTCTGACCTGCTTAGGTCCCTCGTTCTCTCTTCAGGGCATGGCTCAATAGCAAGTGGGGCGAACTGGATGGCCAGGATTGCATCGACGTCGTACACTTGTTGTTTTCGCCGCCTTACTCCCTGATTGACCAAGCACGCATGGTCATACGAGGGGGCTCTGCTGGGGGGCTTACGGTCCTCGCAGCGGCTTCTACGGCGAAGGATGTCAGTGTTCGCTGCGGTGACGTCCTCATACGGCATATCCGACCTCATCGCGCTGGGGAAGAGTCGCATAAGTTTGAGCTGAAGATTATCGAAGGATTAGTCGGCGGATCGGACAAGGAGATCCACTCAGTCTATGTCGCGAGATCTCCGTTATTCCATGTGGAAAGTGTCGCCATGCCGCTGCTGGTGAGTGTCCCCGAACTGCGGATGGACTCCGTTTCGTCCCTATCCTATATCTTATGAACTCATCACAAAGAACCAGGCGGAAGAAATCGTAGCCAAGATCAAAGTACAGGGCGGGAAAGTCCAATACAGGCTATTCCAGGGCGAGGGGCAGTGGCAAAGGGCTGACACGAAGAAAGCTGCGTTGGAGGCGGAACTGGGGTGGTACGAGGAGGTCCTCGGTTTGAAGAGTCGGTGATTTTATTTAAACCTGGAGCGCACGTGTGGGTAGTTCGTGGCCTTATAGAAGGGGTATGGGCGTCTGATGATATCCAATCCTGTTTCAGTGTTTAGTCCGCATCAGCAATACCCAGCTGGGTCAGCGGTTGCGGGCACGTCCTCGGCTGAGATACAAACCTTACGCGCAGATTGTGCATGTTTAGCAACCTAGCACTGGTCGTCTCCAGTACTCGGCTACTAGCTGCACCTGATATACCTTTGGTGTTAGAACTGTAAACCAGCTTCCCAGTAACTATCGCCACATCGCAGGTGATTTCATGAACAGTGAGGCTTTGAATTATAATCTCTTTATCAGCCTCGCCGCCTGGCTGTTGAGTGCGACTTGAGACACCTATCTAGGCGCTGGTGACGGCCATTAGACCGCAAGGCTGTGATTACCTAAGCGCTGTACCGCTTGACTTAATGCTCTCGAAGTGTTCTTGATCTGCAACGATGATATCGAAAATCGGATCTCCGAGTTCATCTCCAGGTGCAGGATGGCATCGCCCGGACAATCCAGCAACCGTGTCCATCGGGGCGCAACATAAGTTGCGCTCAAGCTCCAATAAGTAGCGCAGATTTAATGGCAGTAGCTATCCCCATCACTGCCCGCTGTCGACGCTAAACCGCACGGGGCAATTCTCTGGCAACTGAAGTCTGGTAAGCTCTATTCGTAACCAGTGCATGTCCCCAGCTTATATACCGTGACGCTTCAGCCTCGAGGATCACTCATTCTCTTCCACCTGCTCTTGTATCTTGTACAATGTCGTCCCCAGAATACGCATCGCTACTTGATGCATTGTTTCCCACACCTTCACTGCCGCCGTCGGTCCTTGCGCCTAGACGGTTCCCAAATATTGGCCCAGAGCCCACAGCGTCCTTGCTGAAGACCCTGAAACACAACCACAAGCAAAGTCACGTCTTCTTTAATAGCTATAGCTTCCACAAGTATGTCCACAGCTACCAACGTATAAACTCCAGCTCATGCTTTTCTTCAGCCACGCCGCACATCATCTTATCTGCATCTGGGCACTCGGTGCCAGTGGCCCTTTGATAGAATCGGCGTACTATGATACGCATCTGGATCACATGCGCGACGCTTTCAAATCTCCTGTGGAGATCACCGAAGAGAATTTCAATGAGTACCTCGGTGACGAGAAGTGCGTCCTGTTGAATCATCTCCGTGGTACCTCCTGTTCACCTGCATCACCACAGCTACTACAGCGCCTACCTGATTTACTTCCACGATGGCGTCATGAAGAAGAGCATATCAGAGGTTCTCGAGGAGTACACATAATCCCCAAAATACAACATCGACCCAGCACGTGAATCGAAAGGTGAAAAGCAAGCGGAGATGCTCAATCGCTTCGTCGAGATCCTCATCCATCCCATAATCCATACCGGCTACGGCGCAGAGTTCGGTTTGCCTGGGATGTTGGCTGAAGGCGAGTTCACGACCTCAGTTTCACGTGTTTGTTACTGACGACGCGTGCCATTGTACAGGTCTAGCACAGACATCCGTGCATCCCGCAGGGGCTACGGTCCTTGCTTCCCGCCTCCTCTTCAAGTCTGAAGGCCGTCCAGCAGGTATATTAAGCAGCGCATTGTCACGACTAGGCTCACTGTTCTTTCGTGCACCTGCACCAGTGCCCCAGAAGCAGACCCACGCTTTCACCATTCTCGCACAAATGCTTCAAGACCCGCGGTTCTCTGATAAGATTTTGGACAAGCACGAATACGCAGAGATGCTCGAGTCGCGCGGGAATATCATCAACGAGTACGCTGCGCATTGGGTGGTTGAGATCAATTCCCCCAAGGACTTGGAGTACTATATGGAGCAGCTGATCTGGGTGTCTGTTATGATCTACGGGATCGGCAGTTGGAGCGAGACGAAACCTTATGCCGCTGATTTCTTCACGTATGTCTTGTCTCTTCTCTCGGGCGGCCCTCGCAGTCATCCTGACACATCTCTATTCCCAGTGCACATGCGGTGACGTCGGCCCTGTTCCTGCCTTCAATCTGTGCCCACATCTCCCCGCGCTCCCAGAGCCTTCTCCTCCGCGCCCACTTCCTCGCGATCATCACTTGGTGGCTCGTGCGAGGGCGCCCCGCGTTCCCCGTCATCCGCTTCCTCTCGTCTCCCACCGCCCCGACGCTCCCCAAGTCCGTCGGTCCCCAGCCCACACCTGCCCCTGAGGCCCTCCCTGCGCCGGACTCTGAATTCGCAATAACGCCGAATCCCTGGCTGCCCCTCCTCCAGTCGGCCATCGTCTAACCAAACGAGTACTTGTGCAAGGTCCAGCGCGCTCTGGCGCACTTCTCCGACCTCTATGGCAGCCGCACGAAGGGGTACTTTGTCGGCACTGGCCTCCCCGAGGCGGAGGAGCTGGACGGGTCGCTGTTCATTCGCGTCGCGCTGCTCACGGCCGATACCCTTGGGTGGGTGCGCGAGGGCGAGCCGAATTCGGGGGTATGGAACTATCAAGAGTTCGAGCGGGCTGCGATCGAGAGAGATGCGATGGAGTGAGGACGTGTGTTGAAGAGGTATAATTGATGTATTTGTGTACAAATAGACGTGTTTCATTGTTGTGCTAATAACCCAGCTCATGTTCCAGTATGTAATCCCACTCACTACCAGTGCGTGCGACGGACGTGCTCACCTGTGCTCACCGCATGCAACCCCTCATCGCACGCTCCTCCCATATCCCCGGCAGTCATGCGTGCGCCGAATCTCGATCGTCTACTTGAAACTTCGCGAGACTTCGTGAGATCCGTTTCTCCTTTCCATCAGATTCTACGCTACACCAACTCTTTGGGTTCTACTTGAATTGTTCGTGGGGGTGGGCAATTCCTGTAAACAAACCGTGACGCTTACGTAAGGCGTCCACCAGCCAAACGGCGGAGGAGTCATGACCCAGAAAACATTGCA
>MU266639.1:9467-27970 GCA_021014945.1 Leucogyrophana mollusca | reverse complement strand
CAATTGTTCTTGCTTATTCAGACACTCCTGTGTCACTCACTCAGCCTTCACTTATCTTTAGACTAACATTTTCACGTGTTATTGTCTTTATTTATGGATTGTATAGCTTTGCACTGCTTTCCTTATTCATTGCTTACTTTCCTTTCTTGTATTAGTCGTTTGCTTACTTTTCGCTTACTACCCCTATCCTTTAGAGGTGCTTTTGCTCTTGCACTTCACTTTTGTCTTACTCATCTTACCTTTGCGTAGCCCATTCCAAACATTCACGCATAGGGACTCTTGTAGTATAAAAACCCCTGTACTTTAGCTACCCTCAATCAAGTTTGTACCTTCAGTACACCATGTCCACATTGATTCTAGTGCCTAACGATTAGGCATCCAGATTGGCCTTCAACAAGTCAGTACTTGGTTTATATACGTCAACAGATTTTTGCATATACGGTTTGTTGGTCACTCTGGTGACTGATGTTGCTCTTTATTGCTCTCAAACCTGCCTTATCATCTTTGATAAAGCAGTGCTCCTCTATATCTTCCCCTTTGGAATCCTTGGTCTTAGTTCAGTGTAGCTATCCCAACGAACAACCAGGCTACTCAACCAATCTCTATCATGTGTTCCATTGAAGTCTGGGGTGTTGGTTTTGTGTTGTTTTCTAGCACAGATCCACATAAAGATCGACAATGGGTCTCCAGGTGACCATTGTATAGCAGGGTGGAAATTCACAGGAACATGATATTTACCTTTCCAATGCTGGTACATTCCTATTAGAGTATTCCTCCTGTGACCTCTGATATGTTCAAGCAGTTGTGACTCAAACCACAGGTGGGTGATTTCATCCAGCACTTCTGCTATGCTATCACTGTTCAGACCCTGGAGATGTGGCCATAATCTGAAAACAGATACTCAGGGCTGCCTTCAGCATCTATCCCTAACCATGCAACAATGACATGCCCAGAGCAGCTAAAGATGTATCTAGGTGGAATGGTAGGTACTGGGAAGTCACAGGTTATTAAAGCTCTAGTGCAGTCCTTTTGTATGTGCAACAAATCACATCTTTAAACTCTGCAGGTCGGTATATATAATCAAACACAGGGGAGGTGCCAACTACGCAATTTTGCCAGTGATGTAATGTTATGGTCTCTTCTGATGATATTATAATCTCATCAGGATTCCAGTCCCTTCTGGCTTCATACACAAAATTTTTCCAATGTAATGGTGTGAACCTGTGACTAAAATAGTGGCCAGGATTACCAAGCAAATACAAGGCTGCCATGAGTGTACCTATTTCAAATTTGGAGGTTAATGACTTCACTACCTGCATAAGGACCTTACGAGATTTCTCCTGCCTGTGTAGGGTTCCACCTATAAGCCAGGAGTCTTTATTAAACACACTTCTGATGGTATCAAAAACAACATATGTTTTTAACAAGGGTTTGCTTATACAGTCTGATATGTATGTCACTACAGCTTTGATAGCAGTGCCTGATAGCAAGCTGGTTACATCTGTATTGCATCAGAACAAATATGAGACCACATAAGTGGATGCATTTATCGTAGACTCCCCTTTTTTAATGTTAAAAGCACCACTGTCTGGATCAACAAATGTCTGTGAGTAGGTTGACCTTGGAAATCTGGCTTTGCACTTTCCATGTTTATTTGCACAGCAACCAACTGCAGGCTGATAACAGTTAGCTCCACTCTTCACAGAATTATCTTGCTTCAAATTACCAGGCCTCCCAAAGCAATGGTGCATGTTACATTTGATAGATGTAATTCATCAACAGCAGCAATGTCTAGTTTTTGCTTGATCTCATCAGAGCTTGAGTCCAAGAGTTCACCGTTTCAAGATATTGAACCATCTCATGTCGGAACGAGGAGTCTGGGTCCATAATTTGTTCCCGTATTTCTTGAGGAGACAAAGAAGGCTTAATCCACACTAGCATGTGAAAGTGCAATGTCAGGCAAACTTGTTGCTCTACTGTACCATAGTATGCATCAGTGGAACCATAGAACCCTCAAGAATAGCGAGGTTTGTGTGATTTGCGAAAGCTGCCATCAATGGTTCCTTCAGGCACTCCAAGAACATGTTGAATGAATGATTGTACCATGAGGTGAAAGAAACGTGCACCAGCAACGGGGTTCTTGGACTCTAGCAGGTGCCTAATCCTATCATCATTAATAAATGGCTTAAATACACGCTGTTCATCTGCATAATAAAGGCTTATTGGATGTTGCTTATCAGCAGGAGACAATGTAATATACCAGGAACATGCACCTTTGTATGAAACAAGTGACCATATCTCATTTCTCATGTACTTCTTGTTTGTCAGAGACCCCTGTACATGGCCACCTATGTGGTCTAAATCCTTGATGAGCTGGAAGCATTCTCGTTCATTATCATTGGTTGGTTGTACCATTTCCCCATTTTTCATTCTTGTTGCCAAACTCTGTAACACATGCGAGTCTAAGTGAAAAATGTGTTGATTGCCAGAATAGTCTAATAAGAACCACATATCATATAACCCCCCACCACAGAATTCTTCAAGTAATTAAAATGGGTGCAGTTCCCCACAAATCATACATCTTTCTTCTTCAATGACTTCAAACAAGGTGTCAGCACAGAACTCATGTAATATTTACAAGTGTAGCTTCCATGTTGGGGGGCTTGGGGGAAAGTCTTGAGTTCAAGTCATGTGTGATGTTGCTGCTGTCTTGCATTTGAAGACACTCACAAGGTTGTGATAGCATACCTGATGATAATCATGTTGCTTCAGCTGAACACAGGTCGCTTTGAATTCTGATGGAGTCAATCCCGGTTTCAAACACACACCATGAAGTGCAGTCACTCGTCCCATTGCAGCCATTGGAATGTGAAGCCACAAAAGATCCAAGGTACCTTTGAACTGAACAAAATTTGGTTCAGGATAGAGTTTGTCAGCCTCAGCATGTGGTAGATGATCAACAAAAGAAAGTAACATATTGCCATCCATATTGTCTTCAGCACCAGAAAAAAGAAAAGGACTACACTTAGTGTACAACAAATCAATGTACTGAAAGCGTAAACCTCCCCCTCCCAGCGGTCCTATTTGACAGTTCGGTTGCATTGATAGAGACTGTCTGATGGTAGGCAGGGAACGGTGGGGTGGCAGAGGACACATAAGAATGAGATAGAGACCACATAGGTCACACAGTAACCTCAACCTTACCTGTACAACCTGGCAGCTATAGTTGTGTGAACAGTAGAGTGAACAAAGGCAACGCCAGTGTGCAAGCACAGATTTCAGCCTTGTTAATGAAGAACTGAAGTAGAGACCCACAAATGAAGGCAAACAGCCATTTACCAGAACACATCCAGGTGCAACATAGGTCAAAGGCATAAATTGCAGTGCATATAACCCAGAATGGGCAGGGAGGCTTTAAAGATGTCCACTGACATCTGGTGCAATCTGCGAGGATGAATTACTTACAGCCTGGAAACCTGTTGTGGACATGGGTCAGTGCACAGAGGAGGAGATATTAATAGAGATAGGACATCAGGGAGGCAAGCACACATACTGAGCTCAGTTTGAAAAACAACTTTTTTCAGTGCAAGTGGTGGTTTGAGTTCCTCTGACTCACAAGCACATGTCATTCCCCTACACCCTACACCCTCAACCCTTCTCCTTTATCCAGGACTTTTCTGCCCGCACGTCACAAGCGCCCCCAATGCTCTGGCTAGTGTGCAAGAGCCCCTGTCCATCAAATGAGGCGAGTGAGCATCAACCCACTTCAAGTCCGATCACCCTCAACCAAGGACACTGCATTGCGCTTTCCTGATGCTTCCATGAGATCAACAATCACGCTCTATCAATGTTAACTCTTCGGCCACTTTTGTGGAGTTGTAGAGTTTTGGCTTGAAAGGTACGTGCTCGCCAAGGCACATGGGCCACACACCAAGGATCGAGTAGCTGCTAAACTGAACGTAGTACAAGTAGGCACTTTTGTATTGTAGAAGACAGTGAAGTACACCCCCATTTCTTCAGCTCACATTTCAAAGTCCATATCCCTAAGCAACAGCACAACTGAAAGTCTTTGACTTATTGGTAGTGTATATCTCTCATAGTGTTTCCCCCTCTGGCAACTCATTTGTGTATCACCCCTCTGGTGTTCCCCCTTCGGTTCTCTCCCCTTTGGCAACTCTCTAGCGACCAGCGTTGATGAGCCTCGTGCCCATCTAAGCCCAGATACAACCAATATCCTATGTTTTTCAACTTCGTGAAGCGCCACAGCATCCGGCAACCAATCCGTGAATGCAACTCCACCTCGGCGACCAGTAAGAAGACTTCGCAAACACCTGGAGTGCTTTGGGTTCCTCTGACCCATAAGCATGCGTCATTCCCCTACGCCCTACGCCCTACGCCCTCAACCCTTCCCCTAGGCCCTGGGCTTCTCTACCCTCACATCACAGGCATCCCCGACACTCTGGCTGGCGCGCGAGCGCCCCTGTCCATCAAATGAGGCGAGTCAGAGTCGACCCACATCAAGTCCAATAGCCCTCGACCCAGGGCACCGCTATCCGCTTTCCCGACGCTTCCATGACATCAACAATCACACTCTATCATTATTAACTCCTCGGCCACTATCGCAGAGTTGCAGAGTTGTGGTTCCAAAGGTACGCGCTCGCCGAGACGCATGGACTGCGTATCAGGGATAGAGTAGCTGCCAAACTGACTGTAGTACAAGTAGGCATCCTTGTATTGTAGACCACAGTGAAGCACACCCCGTTTCTTCAGCTCACATTTCGAAGTCCACGCGACCAAGAGTCTTTGACTTGTTGGTAGCGTATATCACTTATAGTGTTTCCCCCTCTGGCGACTAATTAGTGGACTACCCCCTTGGCATTCCCCCTTTGGTGTTCTTACTCTTTGGCATTCTCTCCCTTTTGGCAACTCTCTAGCGACCAGCGTATCCCCCCGGCGATCCAGTTTCAGTCTCTCGACCTTAGCAACAGCGTATAGCTTGGGTGACCGGTCTCAGACCTGATCACAATCCAGTCTACCGTTGTCCTAGCGGTCTCAACCAACAACTTTGATGACCTTGTTTGCTTTCTGATTGCATTTGCATTCGGACGGTCTCACTCAGTTATACTTGCTTGCTGTGTATCTTGACCAGCGATCAAGTTGTATCCTATACTAACCAAACCCCCTCTCCCCTCACTGACCTCGGCTGTCACCCAGTTAAGACTCAGAGATCCTAGTCAGAGATCCTCGCACCCCTCAGACTAGCTCCACAGGTAGCCTTACAACAAGAGACTTGACCCCTCCCTTCCTATCCCCTCCTTACATACCAGCAGCCCCACAGCTCAGTTGCCAGACTTGCTTGCCGACTGTCATATCCCATGCAGCCACGCGCCCTCATATACCACTCCGGTTCCATTCCGCACGTTTCTGCATCACTCCGATCCTTCCGTCTAACAATTGTTGGACTTAGTGTTTTCTAGACTTGTCGTTCTGCCTCCGGTCCTCCAGACCTTCTGCTGGTCCATCAGACCGAACACTGCCCCTTTTTCCTTTTGTATGTTTTCCTCTCCATTATAGTTCTGTCTACGCACCGCCTTTACTTAGCTTTTATTTATCTTCCGCTTGTCACACTAATCCTATGCCTGTCCGATCTACATAGCCCCTCCAAGTTCCGGACCCACTCCACCCTCTGGAACCATTCCTCCTTTATCCTTCTTATTGTTTTGTTGCACCGGTTTCCGGTTACTGTATCCACCTACATTCTGTAGCACAGCCCGACTCTGTAGTATAAATATTGCTCCGATGTATGCTCCTGTTCTTTAGTTCAAATATCATCTAAATCACCTCCTCATCCTTTCCATCTCTAAGTCTTTTTCCCTCTGATTATTCTCTCTGGAGTCTTTCCTTAAGATTCCTCTTATCTCTGTATTTTCCCTAAGTCTCCAACTCCATTCCGACTTATCCAAAACCCGGAACTGACCTTGGACAAGGGCGCAGCACATACGCTGAAGCCAAAGGTTCCATTCTTTGTCCCTCAATCATCTAAGTTGCTACGCTCACTCCTAGTCTGGAGTTCCCCAGAAAGTACTGGAGGAATCGGATTTGACAGTATATTCGAACTCACACTTGTTCGAGTTCACCTATGGCTACTCATTTGCAAACCCCTCGCGCTCAGCGCAATCCCCAACAGGCTGGTGTCTTGCAGACTGCTTTTGGCAGCGCTCGCCGGATCTCCACGCCCTTTATCAGTTTTACCGCTCATCCCGAGCCCTCTGCTTCACGCCCTCCTCCTCCTTGTGACCCTTTCCGGCCTCAGCCTGCTCCCCTCCACCTCAAAGAACCCGTGGAACACTTCCAAGAGCTGCCCACAGATGACAATCCAGATCAACCTGCTGATCCGGGAAACCCGGGTGGCCCTGGGGAACCAGGTGATCCCGGAGACCCAGGCGATGGTCCGGATGACGAAGATCCCAACCAAAACCCCGGCGACATTCCCAAGGACTTGGGCAACGAAGAAGTCAACAATCAGATCCCTCTGGCCTATGAGCCTTTTGCCAACCTCACCGACGCTATCCTCCACCTTGTACACTACTCCGACGATTATCTCAACAGCAATGACTCTGGACGCGCCAAAGTCCGCGAGCCCGATACTTTCGACGGAACAGACCCCAAGAAGCTCCGGCCTTTTGTGGTTCAGTGCGAGTTAAACTTCCAGAATCGTCTGAAGACCTACCGCAAAGACCGCACCAAGGTCACGTTCGCGCAATCCTACCTCAAGGGCGTCGCCCTTGAATATTTCGAGCCTGACCTCCTCAGAGAAACCGCTCCGGAATTCCGTCCCCTGTGTATGGATGACTGGCAGCATTTCCTCTACGAGTTGCAGGTTAATTTTGGGCCTCACAACCCTATTGCTGATGCCGAGAGCCAGCTGGAACGCCTGCACATGCGGGACAACCAACACATCGTCAAGTACATTGTGGAGTGGAACCGCCTTGCATCCCAAGTATGGGATTGGGGCGAAGGTGCGCTCCGCCGGAATTTCTACTCCAGTCTCCCGGACCAGATCAAGGACGAGTTGGCTCGCTGGGATAGGCCTAACACGCTGACTGAGCTCCGCGCTTCCGCTCAGCAGATTGACCACCGCTACTGGGAACGTCGCGACGAAATTACTCGCAACGCTAAGGTCAATGTGCCGGCCGACAAGTCTTCTGGCACCTCCAAGCCCTCCGGTAACTCCTCCGGCAAGGGTAACGCCAACGCCTCATCGTCCAACTCCTCCAAGCCGAAGCCCAATAACTCCGGCTCTTCCAATTCCAACTCTAACTCCGGCTCCACCTCCAACTCCGCATCCTGCTCCGGCAACAACATGGAGATCGCTAGCAAGCTAGGCAAAGATGGGAAACTTCTCCCCACCAAACCCAAGCGGTGTATCCGCCTCAATCTCTGTCTCTTCTGCAGACTGGCCGGTCACACTGCTCGTGACTGTCCCAAGTCCACTTCTCGTGCCGCCAAGGGCCGCGCCGCTCAGGCTGTGCCCGCTCCTGCCGCTCCGGAAGCTAAACCGGAGGCCTCCAAGGGGGCGAAAAAATAGACAGCAACTTCCAAGGCTCCACACGGGCTGGAAGTTGCGTTGACTCCGACCATGCACCTACGGAGATCCGTCTCAATGTGTCTGCTCTTTCCAATCCCAACTCTCTTATGCCTACGGTCACTTTTCTTAGCTATGATTTTCCTCCGATTCCTGCGTTGATTAATTCTGGCTCTAGCCATTGTTTTATAGACACTTCATATATCGCAAAAACCCAGATTCTGACGTATTCCGTACCTCCTATCCCGCTCTCTCTCTTTGATGGTTCTTGTGATACTTACATTTCCGAAGCCGTAGATCTGCCTGTATGTTTCCCTTCTGACGATGTCACCTCCGCAACATTCTATGTCACTCCGTTGGATTCCTCATGCTCTGCAGTATTAGGACACAACTGGCTCACCCACTACAATCCGTTGATTGACTGGGTACTGAACAGTATTACGTTCTGAACTCCGCCGCTGAGAATGCCAGCACCCCCGACGTCACCCTCCACTCCAGAAGTCCCTTCCCCTATTCCTGCACCTCCGGATTCTCCTCCGCCCGACCCGCCAGGCGCCCCTAAACTCCGTAAGCCCCACATCTCCTTCATCAACGCTGCTGCCTATCAGCGCGCTTGTCGAATGGAAGGCTCTCAACAGTTCACCCTTTCCCTCGAAGATCCCACCTTCAAGGCTCGCTCTGCCTCTACCTCCGCTCCCTCCAACGACTCCATGAACGTCGACTCCATTCCTCCGGAGTATCACGAGTTCGTGGACGTCTTCAGCAAGGCCAAGGCCTCGCATCTTCCAGAGCATTGGGATTTTGACCTCAAAATTGAACTCGAGGAAGGCGCCACCCCTCCGCTCAGCAGACTCTACTCCATTTCCCCATCGGAACTCCAGGCACTCCGCGAGTTCCTGGATGAGAACCTGAACTATGGTTTCATCCGTCCTTCCTCCTCTCCCTATGCCGCTCCGATGCTCTTCGTCAAGAAGAAGGACGGCTCCCTCCACCTCTGCGTCGATTTCTGAGGTCTCAATAAGATCACCAAGAAAGACTGCTATCCACTCCCCCGCATTTCCAACCTCCTGGACTCCCCTTCCCGCGCTAAAGTCTACACTAAGATCGATCTCCGGCACACCTATCACTTAGTCCGCGTTGCCACCGGAGACGAGTGGAAGACTGCTTTCCGCACGCGCTATGGGTCCTATGAGTGGATGGTCATGCCTTTTGGCCTGACCAACGCCCTGGCGGCTTTCCAAAGATTCATCAACACAATATTCAGTGATATGCTGGATGTCCATGTGGTGGTCTACCTCGATGACATCCTAATCTATTCCGACGACCTGGACTCCCACCGTTCCCATGTCCGGGAAGTCCTCCACAGACTCCGGAAACACGGCCTCTACGCCAATCCCAAGAAGTGCGAGTTCCACGCCGATACTGTAGAGTATCTTGGCTACGACCTCGCACCGGAAGGCCTCTCCATGGCCTCCAACAAAATCCAGACTATCGTTGATTGGCTGGAACCTCGGAAAGTCAAGGACATTCAATCCTTCCTTGGTTTTGCGAATTTCTATAGGCGATTCATCCATAAATATTCTGATATTGTTGTCCCGCTCACCTGTCTTACCCGCAAGGATGCTCCATGGAATTTCTCCGACGATTGCAGGAAGTCTTTCAATGCCTTGAAGACTGCCTTCACTTCTGCTCTGGTCCTCACCCACTGGATTCCGGACGCTCCGCTTACAGTCGAGACTGATGCCTCCGACTACACAATCGCCGCCATCCTCCTCATTCACTGCTCCGATGGGGAGCTCCACCCCGTCGCCTTCTTCTCCCGCACCTTACCGCTCCAGAGTTGAATTATGACACTCATGACAAAGAGCTCCTTGCAATCCACAAAGCCTTCTGGACCTGGAGACACTACCTCGAAGGTTCCGGAACTCCGGTAGACGTGGTCACGGACCACAAGAACTTGAAATATTTCTCCACCTCTAAGCTTCTCACACGCCGACAGGCCCGCTGGTCGGAATTCCTTTCCCAATTCAATATGATCATCCGCTTCCGCCCCGGACACCTCGGAGCTAAGCCTGATGCCCTGACTAGACGCTGGGATGTCTATCCCAAATAGGGGGATAAGGACTATGCTCGCGTCAATCCACACAACCTTCGACCAGTATTCACTCAGGAACAGCTCGCATCGTCCCTCCGAGCTACTATCCTACATACCCCTGTCCTCCCCGCCTCCACACTCCTAGACATCAAGAAGCTCCACTCCGACATCATTTCCGCTCTCCCATCCGACTCTCTGGCTATTGCCAAGTCTTCCGCCCATTAGGAACCAGATCTAACTATATATAGTAATTCTGTGATATATATACCACCAGGGAACATAGAATCACAATATTGCCATATGTAGAAAATTTCCCACGGTCAGTTTGAAAGCCTATTTTGTAGCCCTCATCAAGGGGATCCAGGATCTGGCTGCAGATTTTTGATAGCATATAAAATCAGCTCAAAGTTGAAGTACAAAGTCAATTGTTATATACACTTGACTCATGCTGCATTTACCAGCAGTAGTATTACTTATACTTGCCAGCAGTAGTGGATCATCCCCTCGCTGGACACTTCGGTCAAAATCGCACCTTAGAGCTAATCCGACGCGAATACACCTGGCCCGGCATCCGCACCTATGTCAAGGATTATGTCAAGTCCTGCACCGCCTGTGCCCGTGCTAGGACTCCGCGTCACCCCCCTTACAGATTGCTCAAGCAACTTCCGGTTCCAGAACGACCTTGGAATTCAATATCCATGGATTTCATAGAACAACTTCCATCGTCCTCTGGATTCACCGCCATACTTGTGGTCATCGACCGACTGTCTAAGCAAGCCATATTCATCCCCACCTATGACACCATATCTTCCGCTGACCTCGCCCAGCTATTCCTCATCAATGTCTTCTCCAAGCACGGTGTTCCGGCACACGTAACCTCGGACCGAGGTTCGGAGTTCGTCTCCCACTTCTTCCGGTCTCTCGGTAAAGCCCTCGACATGCATCTCCACTTTACCTCCGGGTATCATCCGGAAGGTGACGGACAGACCGAGCGCGCTAACCAGACTCTAGAACAGTACCTCCGAATCTACTGCAATTACCAGCAAGACAACTGGTCTGACCTCCTGCCCCTAGCGGAATTCACTGTCAAATCTGGTTCCTCCGGTGCTTTCCGGGGAACTCCGGACTAAGGAGTAAGCATAGGAATGTAGATAGGGATTGACGAACTGAGTCCGGAGTTCAGAATGGAACATTGGCTTCAGCTTATGTGCTGCGCCTTTGCTCGAGTTCAGTTCCGGATTTCGGAGATAAGTCAGAAGGAGTCGGAGTGATAATAGAGGATAAGGGAAAACTGAGGAAGTCTTAGATTAGACTTAGGAAGGAGAATCGGAGGGGAGATCAGAGGCGGAAAACAGGGGAGGTAATTTAGATGATATTCGAACTGAAGTACATAGATACATCGGAGCAATATTTATAGTACGGAGTCGGGCTGTGCTACGGAGTACAGTAACCGGAGACCGGTGCATCGAAACAATAAGTAATATCAAAAAGGAATGGTTCCGGAGAACAGAGTGGGTCCAGAAAACGGAGGGGGCGATGTACACAGGATTAGTATGACAGACGGAGTATAAACAATAAAGTTAAAATGGAGACTAACAAAGGCAACGCATAATAAAATGGAAACTATAACTGACAACATACAGAAGGTCCGAACGAGGCGGTGTTCGGTCTGAGAGACCGACAGAGGGTTTGGAGGACCGGAAGCGGAATGACGAGTTCTGAAAAACGTTAAGTCCAACATATGTTAGACGGAGGCAACGGAAGGATGCGGAAGTATCCGGAAAGGACTCGGAGTGGTGGATACGGGTGCGTGGCTGTACAGGATATGACATTCGCTTACAACAATGCTCCGAGCACTACCACCGGAGTATCTCCTTTCTTTGCAAATAAAGGCTATGACCCTAACTTCAAAGTGTACCCGGAACACGATCTCACCTCCGCCCGTGCCCGCAATTTTGTAGTCGACTTAGATGACCTTCACAAATTCCCCTGGACGGAAATGTCTGAAGCCCAGAAACGCTATCAAGGTCCTGCAGATGCCTGATGAACACCGGCCCCGGAATTCAAAGTAGGATATTCCGTTTTTGTCAAAGCCAAGTATTTCCGCTCCACCCGCCCGTCGAAGAAACTCTCCGACAAAAACAGCGGACCATTCCCCATCATTGCCCAGGCTGGACCCCTTTCCTTCACAGTCCAACTTCCCGACACTATGCGCTCCGTACATCCCGTCTTCCATGTAACCCAACTCGAGCCCGCCGCTCTGAACACCATTCCGAACCACATCCAACCACCTCCGCCTCCCATTGAAGTCGATGGCGAAGCAGAGTATGATATTTCCGAAATCACGGAAACCCTGCGGACTATTATACTTGGTGCGCTGGCTTGGATACGAGGGTACTGACGACGAAACTTCCTGGCTCCTAGCCATGGAATTAGACCATGCATCGGACTTAGTCGCGGACTTCCACGCCAAAAACCCGTGGAAACCCGGTCCTTACATCCCTTAAATCTCTCTAAGTCTTATTCCGACTCCTTCCACTCGTTTTCTGTTCACTCCGGTCATTGCCAGACACCATATTTGAATTTTCGTACACTACACAACAAGGACTAAATACAACTAATCTACTTCCGGCCGCTTCCGTAGCGACCAGACCTTCCGCGTTGTCGTCTGTCGGGTATTCGTGCTGGGACCCGGTTTCCACCTGTGCAAGGGTCTCCAAGGCGAAGGCTACCCTGTCCAACAGGTGTAGCCCCCTCCGGAAATCCATCCAGAACTCCCGGACCTCGTCCGAGAGTCCCATCATGCTCTGGGACAGCGCTCCCAGCACGTCCCTGTTGTCCCTATGCTCCCCATCCGAATCCCACACGTTCTCTCTTGCCGCCTTTGAAGACCGCCTTGCAGTCCTGTTTCCGCACCGTGCACTCCTGGCACTTCACCGCCAGCCGTACCGACACCTCCGTCTCTGCTCCACCCTCAGTTCCCTCCGGCGTCTCATCCGCACCCTCTGTCGCCTTTCCTTTCCCTTTCCCGGCCGACCTCGTGCTCCCCGCGCCTTCTCAGCCTCCTTCCTCTGCCGCTCCACCTCCTCCGCCTGTTGAGGTTCCTACAGACACGAAGGGCGGAGGCTCAAAGCGTATATTCACTGAAGCTGTTTGTAATTATAATGCTGTAGATATACAATAGAAATGATATATATTCTTATTCGAATGTTTACAAGTCAAGCCGCGAGCTGAACTTAAGTTGCTGAAGTGGGAGGATGCCCGAGATTCTCGAAATCATCGAGGATTGACACAGGGAGAGTACAATGGCCACGGTATTTCTTCGTCGCGAATGCAGCTTGCTTCCCATTGAGCCCATGGCGGTAAGCGTCCATAAACCAAAGGGACCGGTTTACAAATCTGCACGCCGAGAAGTAGAAATCAGTACATCAAAAGACAGCAAGAAATTTGTTCGACAAACCGCTGCATTGTCTCGAGGGGAACGGAATCAAGAGCCACGATGATGTCGCACTCCAGGTCAGCTTCAGATGATGACAGCGGGTAATCTCAATAAACTTGTTTTGCGTAGCCCCAGCATTGCTCAATAAAATTGAGTTCACAATGAAATTTCGGCAAGAATAACACCTGAAATCCATGCGCTTCGCAAGCCAGCTCCAAGCGCAATTTGATGTTGGCGAAGTCGGGTTGATTGTACAGCAATCGACGGCAGCAGCAGTGTTCTGCGCCTTTGGGGCACGCAAACTTTGGGCACTCGGCACACAGCACGTTGACCTCTTTGTAATCAAATCCTCTCTCGTTGAGAATGTTCACCATTCCAATAAACGCCCCCTCGCGTTCATGACCTGCTGGGAAATAGAATGACTGTGGCTCACTGGTTGCAGTGTTCTGCCCATATGCCATCCGAACCTTTTCTTTCAGCACTTTTCCATTTGCTCCATACACCGGCTTCCCATTTGCACCAATAACGGCCCGCTCCACTCCAAATAGTGGTTGTCCAGGCTTCATGGGATATTTGGACATTTTACGACCAGAGAGAGCATCGTCAGCGCGCTTGAGGTGAGTGGTTGCGTTATCAAACACGAAGACGTGTTTCTCGTGGGGGTAGTGTTTGTTGAGGATGTCCATGGCCAATTCCACATGGCGCAGGATGACATCGTTGGTAAAGTAGCCATCTCGAGCTTTGCCTGCCTTGAAGAGAATGCGGGCAATTTCTTGACCGGTAACGCTTTCCTTCACCCAAACAGGTGTAAGCATGACAAGGTACATCACATGACGTTGGTGGTATGAACGAGTCCTATCTTAGCAGATGGACTGTTAGTTTGTTTGCTCCTTAGGTTTTGGGTTTTGTCTCTAGGCCCGCCCACGAGCACATTAGCGTGTGTAAATGCTCCCGTCTGGGCCATGGTGGAAATACAAGCTTGTAACCACCAAATACCCATCAATGCATCCCCTACACATATTCTATTGCAACCCCATTGAGTGCCTTCAAGTGATCCTTTCCCGCCCTCCCTTTGCAGAACACATCGAATTTGTCCCTCGCAAGGTATACAAATGTGCTGCCCATTTGTTGCATGTGTATAGTTCTTGAATGACCAGCAGTCGTGCTTGGGAACTGTAGGTAAGTTGAGAACGTCATTAATCAAACCACAGCTAACGCCATTGCCATCAGCAGTCTATTCCTGATGGAGCTTCACTTTTGGGAATTATCCCGTCTTTGGATAAGACCCAGATCACCAACATGACTGGCAACTGCAGCGCTCACCCTCTTCTTCTCAGCCTCGCAAATCTTGATGTCACTAGAATGTGGACTCACTCCTGGCTCTCCTCCTTGTGGCAAAATTCACTCATCCAAACTCACACATGCAAGGTGTCCTTGGAGACCGCCTACTCCATCACAGTCTCAACCTCATCCTCCAAAGGACACTGAGGTAAGAAGGGAGTTATTAACAACTGGCATATCCCAAAATTTGAATTCCTCCAAGAACTGGTCCCATCTATTCAATTGCATGGGTCTCTCATGCAGTGGACGGTGGATGTTACCAAACACGCACATAATTTAATAGTGACAAACTTCACAAACCATGGCCTGTCATGGTCCTGTGAACCAAGGTCGAGCAAGTTTGCGCACATACTAGGGTCTTCTAGAGTGGCTATGAACTTCAACAGTGCACCATGGTAGTGAACTTTCAATCCTTGGGAATATCCATTGTTGTCAACTTCCAGTTTGCCTGGTACCTTAGGGCCTCCCTTTCCGCCAGACAAATATGAATCTACCAAGGTAATGCCAGCATCAGCTGTGGGGGATATTTGAAGTATATTTTTCCAATCCAAAGGAAGAAAACCAGCATCTGTACATTGCCAGATCAGGGTAAACAATTAGCTGATAGGCCTCACACTTACCTTGCCAAATCACATCGCGGTTCATGTTATGAAATGCACATTGTAAGCTTTCAGGATTCCAGTCCACTGGTGGTCGGGATTGATCACCATACCACTTGGGAACGATGACCAGGTGGCCTTTGGCTATTGCCTGATGTATACTACGGATAAATTCATTGGCTGCAAGTTGACTGTGGCGATTAGGTAGGCCAAGGATAAGTACAGGCACCTCTGCTTAACCTGGAGGACAGGTGGTAGTATCCTTACTGTAGTGTATCACATACTCAATTGTAACATGATCTTCATCCTAATCGTCATTGGTGAGCAGGAAGCCAGGCAGCCATCTGTTGTATGGACCCACTTGTGGTGCTGGTACACCTGCATGAGTAGCCGCAAAGGGGAGAACAGTTTGTAAACTGTTCTGCCATGTTGCAACCAGGGCATCTTCAGGAAATTCAACTCCCTTGCATCTACATACATAGGAATCCTTCTGCCACTTTTCATCGTAGGTGGGGGTGGCAGAAGGCCTGAGAAGACCAGGGTCAATCAGTTTGGCTGGGGCAAGATTGTCCGGCATTGCTGCTATGGCTGTGCTCTCCTAAAAACAATAAAGTGAGCTATGACCTAAGCTATTGCCTTGAGATGTTAAGTCAGCAGACCGACATTTAGGTTTGAAAGGACACATGAAAATTTTACATCCATAGACAATGCCTGCTTCCGCTTGTAGTTGTGATTGGCCCCTGCACGGCCCACATGTTAAATCCGGTTCCTCCGGTGCTTTCCAGGGAACTCCGGACTAGGGAGTAAGTGTAGGGAAGTAGATAGAAGGGAACGAACTGGTTCCGGAGTTTGGAGTGGAACATCGGCTTCAGCTTATGTGCTGTGCCTTTGTCTGAGTTCAGTTCCGTATTTCGGAAGTAGGGCTGAAGGGACCGGAGAGATACAGAGGACAGAGGAAACTGAGGAAGTCTTAAGATTAGACTTAGAGAAGATAATCGGAGAGGGGACTAGAGGTGGAATGCAGGGGAGGTGATTAGAATGATATTCGAACTGAAGTACATAGATACATTGGAGCAGTATCTATAGTACGGAGTCGGGCTGTGCTACGGAGTACAGTAACCAGAAAACCAGTGCAAGAAACAATAAGTAGAACCAAAGGGAATAGATCCAGAGAGCAGAGTGGGTCTGGAAAATGGAGGGGGCTATGTACATAGGATTAGTATGACAGACGGAGGATAAATAATAGAGTTAGTATGGAGACTAGTAAAAGGCAATGTATAATAAAACAAAACAATAACTGACAACATACAGAAGATCCGATGAGGCAGTGTTTGGTCCGAGGGTCCGGTGGAGGGTCCGGAGAACTGGAGGCAGAGTTATGAGTCTGAAAAACGTTAAGTCCAACATATGTCAGATGGAGGGATCGGAGGGGTACGGAAAGGGGCGGAAGAGAACCGGAATGAGATATACGGGTGCATGGCTGCACAGGATATGACACCACAGAACGTATTGGGCAGTGTAATTGACCCAGATATCACCCACTTGGAAACACAGGTCAGTCGGAGGAGAGTGAGCTCTCTCGTAGATACAATATTCGATCTGACAACGAGATCCCCATGTTCTCAATATCCCCTCCTTCTGGGCAAGTGCAATATCAGATACTTGTTTCAAGATAACTTCTATGGATCAATACTGGCCAGAAGTCATGGATAGTAGAAACGACCACCTTGAGTCGTACTCGGATTCCAACATTTGAACAGCAGGGTCGGGGGGAACGACAGCATGAGTGAGAGCAAGCAGCACCGAGTTTAAGTTCAACCATTTCCCAGGGTACCAATCAGGATGGGTCATTGTAACAACTATGGGTCGCAGATTGGGCTTTCCATGAGAATTATAGACCTTAAAAAGCGAGTGATCCCAGCCATGATACTTGCTATTGTGACAACCTGAGCGTGGTTATAAGTTGTAGGCTGGTCTTTCCATGAGAATGACACACCAAAAAAAGCGAGCTGATCCAAGTAGTGCCGGTGCATAATCAAAGTCTTGATCTAAGTCAATGAAGCAAGGGAATGGTGATGGGTAGGGAAAGAGAAAAAACTCGAGCACCATGAGTGCAATAGTGAGCGGTGTTGACGTTGGTCGTGGCATGAAGTTAAACGTGTGCGCCGCATCTGCTGCTCACTCAAAGACTATGCTCTAACCCTACACTTGTGCCTCACTACTGGTATGTAGTAATAGAGCTGCAAGCAAAAGGTGGGTCCCCTGCGAGGACACAGGGACCCCCAATGAAATTCATACCATTGAGAAATATATTATTAGTACTACTAGTAGCTAGTGTCACCTGCCAACATCAGAAGTCATCTGTGTCCAACCACTCTGCACCAGGGCCTGTCGGATACATCACTTCCATTGCAAGGAATGCCATATTGTCTTCTATATTAGTCGCACCTGCATCAGCATCCACATCGTCCAAATAGTCTGTTGGCACATCCCAGTCATCAGCATCATGGTCACCAGTGATAGCTCCAAGTCTGAGCCAATGTTGTCTGGTCTTTGGCCCCCCTGTGGTTGAGGCCCGGGTGCCAGTGCATTGGGGTGCATAGGGCTGTTTGCCTCTGTGCAGCTCCTTGGTACTGGGATACTGTTTTGCTCAATAGCAGAATTTACCATGTCCGAGTCGCTTGCCCCGGGCCCATGGGAGTACAAATGCCCTACACCATGGCCCCAGTGGTATTGCATGACCATATCGCAGTCTACAAACCTATTGGCTGTTTTATGAATCACCCATCAGATATTGTTGTAGGGACTTCACCTGTTAATATAATAATATGCCCAGGCTTGGCCATCAGCGGCCCGTTGAGACATGGCGACACCATCTGGATAAAGTTTTCCACTTGAAAATGCCGGAATCAAGTGGCAGCTCCGGAGCACATCTGCGGGGTCAACAAAGCCAAATGCATCCTTGCTGTCCATTCAGACAAAGCAGAGAGTGTCAAGATGGCAAGTGTTCCAACCCTCAACCACCTCAAATCATTGAACCAAAATAAACTCCAGACAACAAGGTTATAATCAACAGTGCCCAGCCCAGTACAGATCATATTGGCATGGTAGATGCCCAGGACACAAGCGTAACAAAATGAGTAATGACACTGTCTATCTGAGTCTGCATCCGAGTCCTGCAGCAATGGTGCAAGTAGCATAATGTTGTGATGGTCTAGTCTTACTAATGGTTTACTAGTAATTACTAATAAAAGAGGTCACTACAACTTATTTACAAGTGTTTGTTAGTCTATTATAAGTAACTACTAATAAAAGTGGTGACTACAAAGCATTTACTAGTGTTTACTAATGTTTCACTAGTAATTACTAATACAAGTGGTCACTACAAATCATTCAAATCATTTACTAGTGTTTATTAGTGTTTTACTAGTAATTACTAATAAA
>MU266638.1:0-28019 GCA_021014945.1 Leucogyrophana mollusca | reverse complement strand
TGCCTTATAGATATTGCAGCTTGTGGGCATTTACAACTACTGTGTCGTTGGGATCTTGTCTCTGGTAAGCTTCACTTTGTCGAATCTATGGATCATCAATTCATTGCGGTCTACAGGTGGCCGGCTCGCTTGAGCTCATCGTCGAGCTCGTTGTCTCGGGCATTCCGTCTTGGGTGTGCACAACCTCGGCCGGATTTGTCCTACCTCAACATAGGACGAGGGGTAAGCTGCGTGCGGCGTATGCGCTCTTCGTCTGGTTCGTGAGGCAGCTTCGCAAGGTGGTGGGATTCTGTACATCCCAGTCGCCTTCCCTGTCTGCTACGGTGTCACTTCCGACCTGGCTTTCCCTGGGTGATTTCCTCGTTCTCCTACGCTCGGTCCGTCCGGTGGCGGGTGCTTTTCTCGTCGTGGTCCCTGTCTACCTGGAGATGGCCTGGGGTGCTCTCGTGCACTCTATAGCTATCCTTTGTGGTCTTTTGCCACTCATCGTGAGTCGTTCTTTCCTACCTTTTGTCTTCTGGCTTACGTTCATTTAGGGAATGGTCATAACTCCATTCCGCGCTGTTCCTTCTCCTCTCCGACTCTCATTCGAAATGGTAAGCATCATCTGTCCATCCAAGTCCTTCCGACGTTTATGGCATCTCCAGGATAAGTCCATTAAGGTCGAGATAGAGTCGATCTCCATTCCCACGGACGGATTGGTACGTATCAATTATTCTGTGTCTTTTAGTCGAAATCTAACAGTATTCTCTACTTTCAGGGATCACATTCCAGCCCTTCGCATTGTTCATCTGCGCGGTCGTCGCCCGAGCCAGCCATGGTCTTGGGGGACGAACATGTAGCCGTAGCTTCACGAGGGTGTCGCCCTGCTTCGGAGCCTATCGTGGACCGCAGGCGGTTCATGGCCACGGCACCGTTGCGTGCGACTTCTTCTGATTCTTCAACTCCCCGCCTCCGCCCACGTCGAGTGCTAAAGCAGGCCCTGCCCCGCGCCGCTCTTCGTTAAAATTCAGTACATATGGTGTTGTCGACGATTCCCAAGAGTTCTCCTCTAGCATCGTTGTCAGCGTCCACGTCACCCCTGCGTCTTCGTCGTTCGTCGAGGTTCAAAACGGTCCAATTCGTATTGATGTCAATTACTATGGGCCCCTTCAACGGCTTCGATACAACATCCAATAGGCATTCGCTCTTTGGACAGTTCTCGTTTTTACTACACATTTTCCTACCCAAACATTTCTACACACCTTCGGTTTGGGAAACGTTCGATGGGCTGCGTTGGCGCCGACGTCAGGCCATCGTTCGTTTTCCACTCTGACATTTCTTTTTGTTATCAGTTATCCCAGCGCTATCCTCTTTACTCATATGTTCTTGTTTGGCTTTCTTCCGTCGTTTTCTTCTTGTTTTCGTTGTTTTCATACTTTCGAGCATCGTTTTCGTGCAGTGATCTTCGCAAGCATTTGCTGTCCTGGTATGTCCCTTCATATCAACTCAAATCCTTTCCGCGCACTAATCGATTCCCTCATAGTCGCTCCGTTGTTATCCACCCCACATAATCTTGGGTATTCGTCGGAGTCTTTCGAGTTCCCCATCGTGCGTATCGAACCCCCGCTAACAACCATGTACGTCCCGTCCTTCAGCTTGGCTTTCTGCTCATCAACTAATACCGTTCTGTTCTCTAGCTTCATCATGATTGAGCCCTTCGCCGCCCGAGCTCGCCTGATCCTCTACGATCTCAGCGAGAGGCCTGCAGCTCCCACAGCTCGCAGTCCCAGGGCGGGCACCGCACCATTCGATCCACATCGAGGTTCCGGTTGGTCTCATTCATAGCAGGACGCCCTAGCTCGCTGCGATCTCCTACGATTTCAGCGAGAGGCCTGCTGCTCCCACAGCTCGCAGTCCCATGGGCTCCCCCGTTATTGCAGTGCACTGAAGTTCTGATCAAACTCGACGCACCTGCACTACACACATCCTCACACCAATACTCACTCCGTACGGACGCGAGGGAACTCGATCCACTCCAACTTCTCTCGACATACGCTTAACACTCTTACTCGCACTTCTCATCACCCTCCGTGATTCCTGTGGGGTGCAATTTTTCGCCCATGGGGTCGACCACGGAGGGTTGTCAAACCCAAAAGCTATCGCAATGCTCTCGTCTACCGCCTTGGTCGCAATTTGCTTTCAACAAACCCTCGGTTGCGTATCCCAGTCACGCTCTCGTTATCACCATTCAAAGACGTTCGTCACTTTGGGCAGCATTCAATGGGCTACGTTGGCGCCGACGTCAGGTCATTGTTTGCTGTCCATTGTCTTCTCCCTCGCTATCATCCTTCTACCCACCAAAGCCAGTCTCTCGGGGACTTTCCATTCCATCCTTTCTTCGTCAATGTACACCACCAGATACGCGACCTCGTGTCCGCATTACTATCAAGCCGTGGCTCGGTCCCGTCTACCTATTCTACGAACATTTCTCTCCTCGTCAATGTACCCGACTAGATTCCCTTTATATTCCCCCCATCATACTTCGATTTGTGATTCGGCCTCCCTTCATTCGTTCACGGACAGATACTCTTCCCTTCGTCAATGTACTCAGATTGGACTCGCCTCATCTTCCATTATATTCTCGATTTGTGATCCGGCCCAATCTTTTATTTTCCAATAGACTTTCCGATTGGTAGTTTCATTCCATACCTTCGATTTGTATCGGTATCACACTGTATGACTTCGGCCTCGTCTCTTTTCTCATTCCCCTTGGACTGTATCTCGATTTGTTACCTTCTCCCATACGTATCAATGTGTCTCGCATCGTGTACAATACACTGTTTCCCATTATCTGGTTGTCAGAATAAGTGTTTGCTGACCGCTGTTGGACTAGGAACGTCTACCTCAGTTAGCATTCAGTACGCGTCTCTGCAAGTCCTTTCAAGTCAACACTGATACTGCGTTCCCAAGCTTCGGCAAAATCCAAGTACCAGACGCACAGTGGTTGCTTTACGACATCATTCTTAGAGCGGATTCCAGGGAATGGTCACTCACGTTCAGCGACAAATGTTGGATAGCAGTGGCTTCTCGTAAAACCTTTATCGATCTGAGCAGCCGAACAAAGCAGGTCGGTGACCATGCAGTGGCTGGAACGCTGTATAGCGCCAAAGTGGACATACCCACCATATTGCTTCAGCGGCCACCTCGCGATGGTGCTCTCGAGGTCATAAGGGCTCGAGATAAGAGACGGATTGGTCTTGAGCTCACTTGGCGCCCGACTGGCATTGTCACCCGCGCATTCAGCCCGAGTAAAGACATCATGTAGCTGGGTATCACGAGGTCTTCAATTCCGAAGACAGAGAGAGATTGAAGAAGCGCACACCCCCAGTGTCGATGGTAACTAGAAGCAGCAGAAGGAGGAACCGTCATGAGGCCTCGGAGGATATGATAGAGGACGGATTTGCACTTGTGATGGCAATTCTGATCTGCCATTGGATTATGACGACCTGCAGACGCCACGTACAGAGTTGTGCAGCGTGCCGCCTCTTCCAAGTGCGGTACATGCTTAGGTGCCCACAGCGTCCATGGCTGTGGTGCGGCAGCTCTCACGGATTGGTTAGATTGGCCACCACTGAAGCTTTTCTCATAACCGCCGATAATGAGTAAGCGACGAAACATACTTTGGTAGTTGATGCACTCCAGCTGTAACCTATGTGGGTGCCGGACATGAGTGCATAGTCGAATCCCTAATATCAGCCGACATCCAATGGTCTGGGCCCGAGAAATCAATGGTCCGAGCCCCGTCCAGTAAAGAAGTCGCCAACATGATATCAATACGGGTGCATCACCTGCACAAGTCACTCCCAGTCGCTAGTTCGTCAAAGCCGGCCTGGGTATGCTATCAAAACCGGAGCGAAGCCACACCAGAGGGCTGGCGCTAAGTGCAAGCCCAGGAAAATAGGGTACGTATCGTCAGCTCACCGCATGGAGGAAGTATCGAAGCGAAATCGGCCTTGACCTCAAAATGCATCGATTTTGACAGCAGTTTCTGGCGTTCGTTGCTCATAAGCAAGACGTTGTATGGCTCCCGTTTCAAGCGCGCTCCGAGTCGATGCCGTTCGAGTATGAGATTTTGAGAAGATTTGAAGCTGGGGTACATGTTAGGGAGCACCAGTCACTCCAAGAGCCCTACCGTTCCTCGATGTCGATCAAGAGCTGAATCATGGAAGGGCTGTTACTTAGCTCGCCGTTCCACGATGGCGGTCACGGTGGGAGGAAACTTATGCCGACGGCCGCGCCTGTCGGGCTCTGAATTTGAAAGCCTCCAAGCGACGTTACTCGACGGCTCGGCATCGACCGGCAGACGAAAGGGCGGGATTTGGTGGCGGGTGGCGCAGAACCAAGCACTCCGACTCCGCCCAGCGGCGCGGAGATTGTCTCCTGCAGGCTCTTTTGCATGGTGGCGGCTGCGCTTGCCATCCCCAATGATTATTGTCCCCATGATCCCCTTCCGCGGCCGACCATCTACACTGATCATCTGAACTCCACTAGAATTATCAACGACAGCCTGGTATTAGAGCCTCTCCCCCACTCGTGGCAGGCCATGCCAGCTCATTCGCTTTGCCGCTGGCTACGTGACCGCGTGTCTCGTCGGCCACAACACCCGGCTCTCTATTACACACCAGCATACACAGGACCGCCTTCCGTTCCTGCTCGTTTGAACGCCGTGGTGGGTCATTTAGCTACTCCCCCACAATACTCCGCTGTTCCGCCTCCCCCTGTCTATCTCCCTACTCTGTGCCTCGGTGACTTCGTTCTATTTTCCCCTTCCCATGAATTCGTCGAACTGACTTTCCTCAATTTCACCCTTGTCGTACCTGCCTACTTGACTCGTCCCGAAATTCATGGCCCATTGGCTTCATCTTCATCTTTTGTTTTTGTTTCCTTTTGTTTCCTACTTGTCTTTTGTCTTTTAATGGTTTATCTTATGTGTATTTGCGTGCTTTTCGTTGCGCTGACGAGGTACTTACTTTGTCGATGCTAGGCACCTGAGTTACCATGTAACGTAGTTAGCGTTGAAAATCTGTTATCTGTTGCCTCGACGGCCTCGAAGTCTTCTCTCAATCAGGTCCTGTGCCAAAGCTGCTATCGCCGTGGGGTGCATTGGGCAATTAGCAGCGGCAGGCAGTGATGAAGCAGTGCGAAATGGTGAAGAAGTGGAAAAGAGCTAGAGGTGAATAATAAATGGATACTCACGAGTGCTACGAACGGTACAGAAGTCTTAGAATTTGGCTTGCCGTTGCACAGTGGCAGTACTTACTATTAGGGAGATACGTGTGCGGCGTCGTGCCAGTAACCGCACCTGTCGGGCTCTGAAAGCTTCTAAGCGGCACTGTACATACTGTACCAACAGATAAAAGGGCGGGATGGGGCGGTGGGTGCCAGTCACGCAAGTCGATCGTGAAATCCAAGCTCTAGTATTGTTCAGCGGGCTTTATAACAACCAAGTACGAGTACTCTACTATCTCAAAGTCTATCGCGGAGTCCGTATAAGTATCTGCAGACTGTACCCATCATAAAAACGTTACGGTCATAAGATCATAAATGATAGTTGATATGTAGTACAAATCTAATCGCGCACAGAGACCCAGAGAAAATCGATACAGTATACACCTAAAGAATAAAGATAAAGAAAACTATTTTACAAAAAGGGTATAACGGCCACCGCCCCAGACTCGGCTCTAGAGCTCCCACCGCGCAGCAACCCCAGGGGCCAGTGCGACCTGCACGCTGCGGAGCTGCGAGGCCGGCGACGACACGAGGAGGAGCGCATCGATCGCCTCCCGCCAGTCCTCGAGGTCCTCCAGCGCGCACTGCGTCGCGAAGTCGCTCGTGTCCACGGGTGCTTTTGCGCACGCTTTTGCGTCGAACGCGAACGCCTCGCCCGGTGCGTCGACGGGGGAGGTGTACCCGACGCTGACGCTGACGAGTCCGCAGGCGGCGAGGACGTCCATGGTCTCGCGGAGGGCGTCGAGGGGGAAGGAGGCGGCGTCGATGTGGAGATGGGTGATGGAGGGGAGCGGGAGCGGAAGGGGTGGCTGGCTGGAGCGTGAGCGCGAACGAGAGCGCGAGCGACGCTTCGGCGCATCGTTAGACGTCGACCCCTCGTCGGCAAACTCCTCTGCCTCGTCGACGAACGAAGCGGTGGGATAGTCGCCGAACGCTGCGCGCCACGGGGCCTGCTCGTCGATGGGGGTGGCAGGCAGGAGGGAGACGGGGGAGCCGAGCTCCAGGTGGTCGATGTGCTCGATGCGTGCAAGCCAGGCGGAGGGCGCCGAGGACGACTGGTGGTACATGCTGCCCGTGAGGACGAGGCGCTGGAGCGAGGGAGATGTGCATTGCGGGGAGGGCATGCTGACGAGGGAGGTGTCGCAGCGCAGGGGGGTGTCGCTGGGGAGAGTGAGGGGGGTGTCGAATGTTAGGGGGGTGTCGCATGTGAACTCGGTATCGCAGCCTAGCCAGGTATCGTGCACTTCGAGTGATTTGAGGGTCGGGATGCGGAGGAGCGCAGGGAGGGAGAGGACTGCCGCGGGATTCTCCGGGAGGACGACGTCATCGTCGTGGAGTGCGAGCGGGACGTCGAAGGGTGCGGTGGTGGGATCCACGTGGAGGGCGGATCGGGACACGTGGGAGACTTTGAGGTGGGTGAGCGACGGGAGGGGGAGTGCGAGTGCAACGACGAGACGCTCGGAGCTGGTGAGTGCGTCAGTGCGAGTACATGATTGGTGACGTCAGGACTCACAGACAAGCGTCCTCCTCTCGTCCCCAGCATCCGATCTCGAAGTTATTGAGAGAGATAAGGCCGGAAAAAGCAGGTATGACGGTTTGTGGGCAGAGCGGCGCCGCGAGGGAAAGCGAGAGCGACTGGAGGCGAGTGCACGAGCGGAGGAGGGCTGCGAGAGCCTCCGTGACTGGGACGCGGTGGCTGGTCTTTGTGTTTATGGAGAGGCGTCTGGTGTGTGGGGCGTGCGCCACCGGGGAGATTCGGGGGGCGGCGGCGGGGGGGATACTGACGTCATGGTATAGGGCTGGGACGCAGAGGGAGTGGGGGGCGCGTGAGGTGATCGAGAGCGAGCGGGTATCGTGTTTGGAGAGCAGTGTGATGACAGAGAGCTGCATCTCCGTGGGCAGGCTGGTCCAGGTTGAGGGCATCTTCGTCGTCGTTATCGCTGCTGGGGTGCTGGTTTTTGGATTGTGAAGAGATGTGGCGTGTATTTGTAGGTTGGACTCACGGCTGTTGTCACGTTCCATGGTGTTCGGGTTCTCCATCTTCGTCGGCGTCAACTCCGGTGTGCGACATCGTGGTGGTGGTGGTCAGAGGTAAGTTGCACGTGACGGAGGCAGGTGGGGGATGTACTCACTCCCTTCGTGCTCTTGTACTGACTCCCTACGCGCCGGCAAACAAAATATCGTACTGCCAAGGGGCTCGTCCAGCCAATCATCGAGGCCCGCCCTGGCTTGTTCGGGTTGTTTTTGAAAAAAGAGGCAAGTCCAGCTACTTTTTTTGCCAATAGTTCGACCTCCCCACGGGGACGTTTGTTGTTTGAACAAGTCCGGGCGTTGGCAGTTTCGTGCCAACGCCCGGCGTGGATTCGCCTATCTACTTTTCTAATCGACAAAAAAAAGATGACTACTGACTACGCTGTTCTAGGTGCTAAAGTCCCTCCCCTCGATATCCCATCTAAGCGACTTCCTCGCATCCACCACATCGGCCATTGCAAGATAATCAACAACTTGCCAAATCTGCGCATACAAACGCCTCCCCGCCTATCGGATTCCGGCCTTGCACGCATCGATGTGATTGGTGAGTGCGTCCCGTTCTTTTATGAAAACCCTCGACTTACCCTGCAAAGTCCTTTCTACACATCGATCCCCACTTGACGGCCAGAGATGAGGGCAAAAGAGGGCGGGAGAAAACGGCCAATGTGAGTACAACGTCTCAACGGCGTAAACTTCCACTTACCAACTACAGCGTTCCCGCAAGCGTAACGCCGCCGCCGACGTGGACGAGCAGAGGGCGGTGGGTGGCAATGACGTCGAGAGGGCGACGACGCAGCGAGGGGACGGTGGGAGAGGGACTGGACGACAAGGGAGATGGCGCCGAGATGGCCAGGGACGTGCGTGTTATCAGAGGTAAAGGTGAGTGCGTATCCACCGTTTTTCAAGCTTGTTGATCTCACCTTGCGAAGTCCCGTCCTACCTCCTCTGGGCGCCGTTGTGAGAACGTCAACAGCGACCCGCTCACGACGCCGACCGCTGCCGCCTTGAACAGATACACCGTCGCACCATGACGCAACCAGCGGCTGTCGATTACGCCCGGTCATAACGACGGTGTGGGCGTGCAAATCGCTGTAAAAAACCAGGTGAGTAACCGCTTTAACTTCTTCTTGCGCCCAGTCGTACTTACCTGGATGGGACACTTGTCTTCGACGCGCTAGGGATCGTCCACAAGAGACGCCGCCGCCCGAGCGTATACGAGTGGCGAGACACCGTACAAGGCGAATCACCCACGGGCGAGGGACGGCACAGAGAGGACTAACAGGGCATAAGGTCAGTACAACGTTCCTTTGATTGATGGAACAAGACGCTCACCTCCATCAGCGTTGCGCACACGCACAACGACGGCCACGCATACAAATGCGCCAATCAAGACAAGTGAGCACGTTCGCTGCAGGACTCGACGAGAGAGCGGCTAGAACAATGCACAAGGTAAGTAACACCCACATGAGACAACCACAAGGTACTCACCATCACAACCAGCACCGCCCGACGTCGACGATACCCTGCGCGCCGTCGTCTTCGGGCGAACGTGCTTCCCGACAGCGAGCAGCGTGGGCGCCAAGTCGCGCAAAGACCTCGACCACCAGGATCACCCATGGCGTCGAGCGCCCTGCAGGAACGGCCAGGCGGCGGTGTCGTCAAGAGGCGGAGTCTGGGCATGCCAGGTCGGTGCCGCCCTCGGGATCAGGCTCTCCCACTAACGCGTCGGTTCTCGTCAGGGCACACGGGCTGCTGCGCGTCAACTCGTATTGCCGCCGCCCTATCGATGACGAAGTGGCCGCAAAATCAACCGGTTCGCGGGAACGCCGAATATCGAGTCAGAATGTGGGGGCCCCTTTGACGAGAAACGCCCGCGGGACACACGTGGCGGGGTGCAGGCACTTCGTCGCACGACGGCCTAAAATCGAATGGGGCGAGGGGGTGCCTGCGGCACCCCCTCGCATTGGTTCCCTGTGGGGATTCGGGGGCGGTGGACAATTGAAACGAAGGTTCTAGGGGTCAGGAGGTGAGTTTTAGGCTCGCAAACGAATGTTCGTAGTGCTTACCTTCGTCATAGCAGTCCCCCACTCCCCCTCAAAATGACCCATATCGCCGGACGTCCAATTATCGAATTGGGGCAAGGGGGTGCCTACGGCACCCCCTCGCACCGGTTCCCCACGCGGGGGTTCGCGGGACGGCGGGACAGGGAGGCAGAGGTTCTAGGGATCAACAGGTAAGCATTAGGCCTCTAAACGAATGCTCATGACGCTTACCTCTGTTATAGCTGCGCACTCTGCCGCAAGATGACCCGTGTCGCCAGACGTCCAAAAATCGAACTGGGCGAGGGGGTGCCTACGGCACCCCTCGCACTGGTTCACTGTGTGGGGGCTCGTCACGGCTGGTACACACTTCGTCCCAAGACGCCCCGTGTCGCGGGACGTCCAAAAATCGAATTGGGCGAGGGGGTGCCTGCGGCACCCCTCGCACTGGTTTCCTGCGTGGGGGTTCGCGGGACTTGGAGCCATCGGGCGCGATGTTGTGCAGCTGGCGAGGGTGCCTGCGGCACCCCCCTCTCCGCGGCTACCTATCCACGTGGACACGGTTTGCGGGACGGCGGAAAACGGAATCGAACGTTCTAGGGGTTAAAAGGTAAGCTCTGGGCCTATCAACGAAGGTCTACCGCACTTACCTTTGCCATAGCAGTGGCGTACTTCGTCGCAAGACGACCTGGGTCGCGGGACGCCCAAATATCGACTCGGATCAGCGCGAGGGTGCCTGCGGCACCCCCTCGCATTCGTTCCGTGCGTGGCGGTTGGCGGGACAGTGAACAATGGAATCGAACATTCTAGGGGTCAAAGGGTAAGCTTTAGGCTTCTGAACGAGGGTTGACAGCGCTCACCTTCGTTATAGCACCAGGGTACTTCGTCGCAAAACGACCCGCGTCGCGGGACGTCCAAATATCGACTCGGATCGGCGCGAGGGTGCCTGCGGCACCCCTTCGCACTGGTCGCAGAAGGCCACGCTGATGCGGTTGGTGGGACGACGACAGTTCATTCGGATGTTCTGCCGAAACCATGTAAGCGTAAGCTTCAGTGTTATCAACAAAGAGTTGTAGTGCTTACCCATGCCGTAGAGTTCTCGATAGCACTCCCAGCACTTGTTGCAACGCGGGGCGGTTGGCGGGACGTCCAAATATAGGGTTACAGTGTCCTGTGACTAGGCGAGTGCCTACGGGGTGCCTTCGGCACCCCCTTCAGCTCCAAGACCGCTAGGTACCTCCACCAGCCGTGCGGGACTTTCCCCTTGTTCCACCGACATTCAAAGACGCGCGCTGACTACTTTCGGCCTGTACGGCTTCTCGCCAACGTCCACGCTGATCCCTGAGCGTCAGTAAACGTCTCTTGACCTCAATGACGGCCGGCTGGGAGAACGGTGTTCGCGAGCATGACTGCGACTTGGGTAGGTTGCGCCGTCATTCCGATTTCCCTCCGTGCAAAATCACATGATAGTGGTTCATTCAAAGGCATACGGTATAGAACAATGTCTGCAAAAGCGAAGCCGTTAGCAGGCAAGCGCTGTGCAAGAATGCCAGTGACTCACGCTACTAACAGACCCTCTTCCAGTTTTACGTCCGCCAATCCCCCCCAGCCTTGTGTTGCGACGCCGATGCGGTGCTCCTTGATACATATGAGCTAGGGCCCACACGAGGTAAGTAAAGATTATGAACTTACGGATGTTGCTTTCGACTGGGGTGCTGCTACCATCGACTAAACGGCGTCGTCGGAGTGTGTCGTGGTAGGAGAGGGGTTCTTCGGAGGGGAGGGATGTATACTACATTAGATAGCATGCCGGGCTGACCACGGGGGTGCGGGAAGCCCTCGCGCGTGCTGAGCTATTGCGCGAGAGCGTAGGTGTCGACGAAAGGAAGGATGGTGCCCTAGATACAATAAAATAAAAGGTAAGTCTATGATAGTATGGTCGATTTGTGACCTAGTCCACGCACCCTCCTCGACACCTGGTGTCGAGGGCAGCGCTCTCGCGTCGACATCAAGGGTCTTCGAGGGACTAAAAGGTGTCCCCTTCATGGCTGTATATATCTCATGGTTAGTATAATAACATATCATCGAGAAATTATATACTCACTGTTGGATGCTCGAGTGCCACTCAATGACCACAGGGGACTTAATGTAAGCAAGTACTGAGGGAGGGGCCCACTGGCTGTTGGGCTGGCAAAATGGCAGCACAACGGCAGCCCAGGATGGGGGGTGGGTTTTGCTGCAAGGCCAGGACACCCTTATTTTGTATCCTTTGAATGCTTACCTTAATGCTTACCTTATGCTATCTCACCGGTCAGAAATCCAGAAGCTTGTGTCGGCACAAGCTGGCTCCACCCGAACATGCTATCGGAGCCAAAGTGCATAGCAGCTAATCAATTAGGTGAGTCTTCCGGTAGTAATTATGTTACTGATCGACATCAGCCCTTCCTCAATCTTCGGATCAAGCGCTTCCGGCTTACAGGTAAGTCAAGAACCCTGCCCCTCCTGGGTCAGGGTCACATATGTGCCTGGGACAAACACCCACTGCAATGGCAGCAGGGTTTACAAGGTAAGCCCTGCCTTTCCTGTCAGTGTACATGGCAGAACCAAGGCCACTGGTAGCCATCTCCAAGAAGCTAGCCTGGCTGGACTGTATTCCAGCTGGACTGACTTCTTGGGGGTGGCTATCAGTGGTTTGTGGATGCTGTCATTGCCAAGGCTCGATGTGTGATTACTGATGCCAGAACTGGTCTCGACTGGTGAGGCCATTCCGTGAGTGATTAGTTTCAATGCCAACATGCACCAGGAACAAGGGAAATAAGCCGAGATTGATAAGATTCACATCACACACTAAGAGCACACTCAGGGTTGATAAGATAACTAAGATCAGTCGAGATTCATGAGGATACTGAGCTCAAGGTTAGGAGATGTTGTCGAAGACTCAGATTGATGATTGATCACACTGAGAGCAGCTTAAGTCGAAAACTCACAGTTCAGTACTGAAGATCAGTTGTTGTGACCTCACACAGTCAGCAGTACTATCAAGCTCCAATGGGCTTACCTTGCAAAAGTATAAGATGCTCGATTAAGACAGAAACTACATAGAATTACAGATCACGAAGGTTTGTGGAGGATAGCGTGTGAGCAGAAATGATGATGGATCGGAAATTGGTTACCGTGACTTGGGACCTCGAGATCCGCCAGTTGATCAACCCATCAGATCGGCGGGATACCTGTTAACAAGGAGAAGTTACAGTGGAAGGCGGAAGTGATGAATGATAGCAAACAAGCAAACAAGCAGCGTTCCCGATCGAGCAATAGCGGAGAATTCGACTTGCTCAGTCGCGCCAGCAAACTCTCGACTTCACATTTCTACCTCTACTGGACGGAGCTGGCGACACCTCGATGCGGAACTCCTGGTGAATTGTTATCATTTCTGCTCAGCACTGGCATCCCGACGTCTTTCTCGAAGCTTAGTTTGATGATGAGATTCACATGGAGTTGAACTTGTCGACTCTCCATTTGAATCTCGTCTTCAAGCTGCCTATTGACTTCCTCGAAACATCCTGCTCTTACAAGACTCTGACCTCATCTGTGTATTAATCTCATTTACTCGCGTGAAATACGACCTTTCTGGCTGCAAGATCTGTCTCAATTCCACCGAACAGCCAAGGATACAAGTATCAGTGACCTCGTAAGTCATTATGTTTGGGACTTCAATTAGCATCTCAACCATATCTGTATCTCACATTCTACCCTTCAGCCATTCCGATCGAGACCAACCCAATCTCCAAGGCTCGTATGAAAAGAACAACGATCAACTTCATTTATCCTCGCGTGAAATCATTGTCTTCTCTGGCCACGAGATCGCGCCTTAATTTCCTATGACAGCTAAGAGCACGAGTGGTGGATGAACTGTAAGTCATTATGTTTGCTACGTCAGTGTTTGTATTTTGACCCTTCATATCTTGTATTCTAGTGTTCAGTCATTCCGATCGAGATCGAGCTGATAAACAAGTCTCCCCCAGATTCTGGACCAGGCCCGCGGTGTGACGACCATGGTTGCTGAGAGCATTGCCTCCTGCGTCTTTGTGGGACAAGATTCTTACCATGTCACGCCTGCAAGTCTCGCCATGGCTGTACATTCCTTCAATCGTGATTGCTCTTCGCCCAGATCTAATTGAAAACCTCTCCGTGGCCACGGCTAGTCGCCCTGCACTGTTCACGATCCACGTAAGCGCTACCTTTACACCACTGCCGTGTACCCAACCCCGTCTTTTCACGAAGCAAGCCCTCCGCCCACTGTGGATCTGCGTTCGGAGGAGCTACCGATTACACGTAGTTGCGTTTCGGGGCACTCACGGAAGTCGCGTATTCGTTAGTTCCGCCTTCTCGCCTCCGTTTCTTGCGCCAAGTCGGCACTTACGACCACCGGGCTAGTGTGGGTTTTCGTATCCTTTCTTTTATCTTTTCCTTGCCCGTTTTTTTCTGGATTTGAGCTTACTCATCTGTGTCTCGCAGGTATAAGATCTGGGCGTGTTCCACTGAAACAACACCATCCTACCCTTCCCTCCTCGTCCTCTCTCAATCAGTCCCTACCCGTCTCGCATTGCAAACACTGCCCGACGTCCTGGTTTTGCCATTCACGCTGCAGGCTGTCAGCATCGACGAGGTCGGTACCACCAGCTGTCTGTGAGTACGTTCATCTGACTTACTCGCCGACACTCACAGAATCATCCTCCCGAGGCAGCGTAGTCTGGACCTGGGCGCTGCCCCCGGTCAATTAGCTAGCTCCGCAAACAGCGCGATGACCTTGGCACATGGTCCTTTCGTGTATTTGATGCGGCGGGATCAGCGGGCTTTCCGCACTCTGGGGCGCAAATCTTCGGATCGCTCAGTCACCACAACATCTGATTTGCAAGATCGCCGATTTCTATGGCTTGACTTGCAACGTCGGTAGATCATTGGTAAGACTCCTACTGTATTCATATCTGATGTCTGTCGGTGCTCATTGGACTTACTCGCTGTCACAGAGTGTCGTCTTGCAAAGGCCGTGCAGCCCCGATCTCGATGTTCATGGTCCATCAAGGCCACCCCGGTCACTTAGCTAGCCTTGCGAACAGCACAACGACCCTGGCACATGGTCCTTTCGTGTATTTGTCGCTGCAGGATATATACCATCCGCACTGTGGGGCGCAAATCTTTGGATCGCTCGGTCATCACCACTTCATTTCGACGAATCGCCCACCATTGCACCCCCCGCCTACCGATTTGTCCCTTGATGCCTCCGCCAGACTCAGATCGCAGTCGGGATGATTGGTAGGTCCCCCGCCGTGTTTATACTTGATACTGCATCCCACACAAACCTTCGACAGTATCGTAACCAGCAGCGTGTCCTTCCTTCGATCCAAGTTTCAAGACATCCCCTTCGGTGCGGCGGCTGCAGTCGGCTTGGGGGGCGGCTTCGTAATGTACAGGACAGGCCCTCCATACTCGCCCCGTTTGTACACATCCATCCGTCTCTCTGCTTTGCTCTGCCCGTCTGTCCTGAGGTTGCCGAGTGTCTGAGTACTTGTGTTCTGGACCAGGGGTGGGGCAACATCTGGATGCGGTTGGGACCCGTGCCTTGCGGCCCGCCCGCCTAGTTCCCCGAACGTAGGTGCCTCGGGTTTTCAGTTCTCGATAAGGGGGGGGCTTACCTTTGTCCCCAGACGCTGATCCCGCCCGCTTGCCCACGCAACGCCATCTCCGACCTGCCCAGCACTCCAGCCGTCGTGTCCCTGCCGAATAGCGACTCCAACGTGCCAGGCTATGGGCGCGGGGAAATAGAATCGTCGAAGTGAGCGCTGGGGGTATGGAATGACGAGAGGGTCGTGGGTTCGTTGGTAACACTTGCCGTCTATTGACTACAACGTGACAGCGTGCTCGCAGTGCGTGAGGGCATGGCCTTGGGACGGCGGGCGGAGTCTTGAAGGCGGGCGGAACGTACTCCTGACGTTGCTCGTGCCCTCCGCTGGCGGCGTCCAAGGCGCTGAGCCCAGCACTTCGCCGTCGAAGTGAATCCAGTCAGAAGTCAAAAGAACGAGGTGGGCATATGCTTACCTCGCCGTCTCGACGCTCCAGCCGCCCACCCGTCATTCTCCATCCTAGCGCCAATGCCCTCTGCGCCCCCCAAACGACGGGCTGCCTGATATAGGACCACGCCGAGAACCATGAGGAGTGATGTGAACATCAGGGCGGGTGTGTGCAGTGATGGGACCGTCGCGGCGAGTTTGCAAGGCCTGGGCGTGTGTGAGTCTAGACAACGCTGCGTTGACATTGCGTGAATGCGCTGTGAAGGCGAGCGCCTACGTCAGCGTCAGCTCTGTCATCAGCGCAACAAGGCTTACCAGTCACAGCGCCGCCCTCATTCTCCGCCCGCCCGCCACCATGCAGCCCGCGCCCTTCCCTGCGTTCTCTCATGTCTCGCTTGTGCGCACCCCTTCTGCGTAGTTACTGCGAACGAGACGAGTCGCTGGCGCGTCCCAGGAACAAGACACGGTGGGGGAAGGCGGAGTGGTGGGGGCGTTGTTGGAGCCGAAACAGCCAGGTGCTGACCCGCATTGTTTGGGTCATATGGAATGCTGAGAAGCTCTTGCTGCTGCTGGTGTTCAAGGGCGCGCGTCTGGTCTTCGAACGTCTTCCTCTGTAGGAGCGTTGGTGTTCGTGTTCTAAGCGCTTAAGCTCGTCGCGCTTCAAAGGGGATCAGCCTCTGGACTTGGCAAGGAATATCTTTGCAGCCAGTAACTCACCACGGAGATATCCAACATGTTACTACCCAAGGACGATTATCGGTGGAGGAATCAGAGTGTTGGATGATATTCATTGTAAGATGCAAAAACGGTCGACAACTTTTCTTCTGAGCGGGGCAAGGGTAGCAAACAGATCGAACGGTAGAAAGCTAGATTGGCAAACGGTAATCCTAGTTGAACAAGGGTATTCCTGATTACGGGAAGTTCCAAGAGTGAGCAGATACGCAAGGTACGCACTTTGAGACACTGACCTGCAAGCCAGTTTTAAGCCCGTCTATAAAGGACTGGTGGTACAATGCGGCTGGGTGGGCTGTTGGGAGACAGAGTGAGATACGTCGCCGCGATTAGCGTACACGAGCGCGACGTTTACCTTTGTTGAATCTCCGATCTTTTTCACTGCGAAATGCGAGGGAGAACGCTAGGAAGAACGCACTTTCGACGTTCATCCGTCATTTGCCCCGCCCTTTGACGTGTTTCCCGGTTTGTGCCATGGTCAGCGCTGAGACTGCGCGACGTACCTTCGTGGCCCAACCATTGTCCCACCCGCTTCCAGCCCAACTCCATCCCCACCCCCCGCATTCTTCCCTAGATTGCCCAGCTCGACGCGGTCGTAAACGTTGGTATAGGTAGTTGTTGAAGCCGAGGGCGGGGTTATCGATAGTCAAGGGGGGCCTAATGAATGAATGTGGTCGCGTTTCGTGGGGGCGACGCGTCAGAGGGTGGAAGTGGTCTGTACGTACCTTTAGCACCAGATAACATATTCAAATAGCCTTTGCCCCACGTTCTGACGTCTTCGCATCTGGTTCGGCGCTGAAAGAACTCCACGAAGGGCTGTAGGATACGCTCCGGGGGGATTTGGTTGCATTGCAGCTGTATGATATCGATGGAACGCGTAGATTGCCCTTGCTGGTGTCTTGTATCGCGTCACTCGTGAGCATTCCATTCACGTTAAAAAAGAATAAGACTTACCTAAATGCAAGGCGCAACACTGCGGGCTCGAGACCGTTGCGGGCGGAGAGCAGTCATGGTGGCAAGAGACAAGCAGTCGCGTCTCGATCAAGCACAAGCTCTATGCCACAAACGCCGTAGTGATCCGATCACAGCATATCTCGTCGGCCACAACACCCGGCTCTGTCTTACACACCAGCACACACAGGATCGTCTTCCGTTCCGGCTCGTTTGAATGCCGCTGTGGATCATTTAACTACTTCCTTACAACGCTCCGCTGTTCCGCCTCCCCCTGTCCATCTCCCTACTTTGTGCCTCGGTGACTTCGTTCTATTTTCCCCTTCCCATGAATTTGTCGAACTAACTTTGCTCAATTTTACCCTTGCCGTCCCTGCTTGCTTGACTCGTCCCGAAATTCATGGCCCACTGGCTTCATCTTTATCTCTTGTTTTTGTTTCCTTTTGTTTCTTACTTGTCTTTTGTCTTTTAATGGTTTATCTTATGTGTATTTGCGTGCTTTTCGTTGCGCTGACGAGGTACTTACTTTGTCGATGTTAGGCACCTGAGTTACCATGTAACGTAGTTAGCGTTGAAAATCTGTTATCTGTTACCTCAACAGCCTCGAAGTCTTCTCTCAAATGGGATATCCTGTGTCGAAGCCGCTATCGCCGACGGCCGTGGGGGTACATTGGGCAATTAGCAGCGGCAGGCAGTGATGAAGCAGTGCGAAATGGTGAAGAAGTGGAAAAGAGTGGTTAATAATAGATGGATACTCACGAGTGCTACGAACAGTACATAAGTCTTAGAAATTGGCTCGCCGTTCCAGTGGCGGTACTTACTATCAGGGAGATACTTGTGTGGCGTTGTGCCAGCAGCCGCGCCTCTCGGGCTCTGAAAGCTTCTTAGCGGCACATACTGTACCGACAGATGAAAGGGCGGGATGGGGCGGTGGGTGCCAGTCACGCAAGTCGATCGTGAAATCCAAGCTCTAGTATTGTTCAGGGGGCTTTATAACAACCAAGTACCAGTACTCTACTATCTCAAAGTCTATCGCGGAGTCCGTATAAGTATCTGCGGACTGTACCCATCATAAAAAGCGTGAGGTCATAAGGTCATAATGATAGTGAATATGTAGTACAAATCTAGTCGCGCACACGGAGACCCAGACCCAGATGAAATCGATACACTATACACCTAAAGAATAAAGATAAAGAAAACTATTTTACAAAAAGGGTATAACGGCCACATCCCTCGACTCTAGAGCTCCCACCGCGCAGCAACCCCAGGGGCCAGCGCAACCTGCACGCTGCGGAGCTGCGAGGCCGGCGACGACACGAGGAGGAGCGCATCGATGGCCTCCCGCCAGTCCTCGAGGTCCTCCAGTGCGCACTGCGTCGCAAAGTCGCTCGTGTCCACGGGTGCTTTTGCGCACGCTTTTGCGTCGAACGCGAACGCCTCGCGTGGTGCGTCGACGGGGGAGGTGTACCCGACGCTGACGCTGACGAGTCCGCAGGCGGCGAGGACGTCCATGGTCTCGCGGAGGGCGTCGAGGGGGAAGCTGGCGGCGTCGATGTGGAGGTGGGTGATGGAGGGGAGCGGGAGCGGGAGGGGCGGCTGGCTGGAGCGTGAGCGAGAACGAGAGCGCGAGCGACGCTTCGGCGCATCGTTGGACGTCGACTCCTCGTCGGCAAACTCCTCTGCCTCGTCGACAAACGAAGCGGTGGGGTAGTCGCCGAACGCTGCGCGCCACGGGGCTTGCTCGTCGACGGGGGTAGGGGGCAGGAGGGAGACGGGGGAGCCGAGCTCGAGGTGGTCGATGTGCTCGATGCGGGCGAGCCAGGCGGAGGGCGCCGAGGACGACTGGTGGTACATGCTGCCCGTGAGGACGAGGCGCTGCAGCGAGGGAGAGGTGCACTGCGGGGAGGGTATACCGGCGAGGGAGGTGTCGCAGCGGAGGGGGGTGTCACTGGGGAGGGCGAGGGGGGTGGCGAGTGGTAGAGGGGTGTCGCATGTGAACTCGGTATCGCAGCCGAGCCAGGTATCGTGCACCTCGAGGGATTTGAGGGTCGGGATGCGGAGGAGCGCGGGGAGGGAGAGGTCGGCAGCGGGATTCTCCGGGAGGACGACGTCATCGTCGTGGAGAGCGAGCGGGACGTCGAACGGCGCGGTGGTGGGATCCACGTGGAGGGCGGATCGGGACACGTGGGAGACTTTGAGGTGGGTGAGCGACGGGAGGGAGAGTGCGAGTGCGACCACGAGGCGCTCGGAGCTGGTGAGTGCGTCAGTGCGAGTGGAATGACCAGTGACGTCAATACTCACAGACAAGCGTCCTCTTCTCGTCCCCAGCATCCGATCTCGAAATTATCGAGACAGATAAGGCCGGAAAAAGCGGGTATGATGGTTTGTGCGCTGAGCGGCGCCGCGAGGGAGAGCGACAGCGACTGGAGGCGAGTGCACGAGCGGAGGAGGGCTGCGAGTGCGTCTGTGACTGGGACACGCTGGCCGGTCTTTGTGTTTACGGAGAGGCGTCTGGTGTGTGAGGCATACGCCACCGGGAAGATTCGGAGGGCAGCGGCGGAGGGGATACTGACGTCATGGTATAGGGCGGGGAGGCAGAGGGAGTGGGAGGCGCGAGAGGTGATCGAGAGCGAGCGGGTATCGTGTTTGGAGAGCAGTGTGATTACAGAGAGTTGCATCTCCGTGGGCAGGCTGGTCCAGGTTGAGGCTGCCATCGTCGTCGTTATCGCTGCTGGAGCTTTCGTCGGGGTGCTGGTTTTTGGATTGTGAAGAGATGTGGCGTGTATTTGTAGGTAGAACTCACGGCTGTTGTCACGTTCCATGGTGTTCGGGTTCTCCATCTTCGTCGGCGTCAACTCCGGTGTACAAGGAACTTTCCATTGCCTCTTTGGGAAAGAACCTCACTTTGCCACGCGACAATGTCAGTGTGCGCAGCCCACCTGCCCGTACCAACCATCCATCCATTCATCCCTGCACCCTGTCCAACTGCTCCCCGTCTGTCACGGACGTCCTCAATAATCTATATTATGCCCTCGACATGGTATAGTGTGCGTGGTACACCCCCGTCGTGCGTGGCCGCTGCTTCTTCCGCAGATACCCAGTACGTCATCCGAGCACCCGTTCATTTGCCAATCTGTTCCGTTGTTCCTTCTCCATATGTGATATGTGATATTGGATATGTGATATGTCCGTCCCCCACGAGGCCCCTGTGGCAAACCTGATTGCGCCCTGTCCTGAAATTTTTAACTTGCCGTTCCGTTTGGTGTAGAGTCCTCCCAGAAAATTAGAATTAGCCCCATCTCGCGCTGGAAACCAGCTTCCGTGTCGCTCGGGTCTGTCTAACCGTCCTCTTTCCTCCCACGTGCACGCGGTACAACTTGAGCTTGAGTCCTCAGCCCTGCCAGATAAAATTTAACCTGAGACTGAGAGCTGAGGCTCTATCTCCGTTCAACGCCCGGAACCAGGCCTTCCGTTCCGCGTTCCCTCAAAGTGACTTTTTCAAAAACATCATGACATCAACGTGCCTTTGTCTCATCGTAACATAGCTTCAACCACTTCCAGAACATCCAGGACCCGTTCATGCCCTCATAGTAGCACTTTCCAGATCCCTCGCCACTTTCCGACGCTCCCGCATCACATCACGTGCCTTGCGCTCGCCGTCTCCACCAACAGCTGCCACACCCTTTCATTCATACAACAACAGTCTGCACAGCGACAGCGACTGTAACTCGGTCCTTACCTGCAATCACGCATATCCCATCTACGCGCCAATCACACAGGCATCTAATCAGACAAAGTGTGCGCCACGACACGAGGGCGGCTATGGTAACTTAAAGTTGCGATGTGGCTGTGGTGAGAACCCAGGGAGGCCACGGGGGGAGGGCTGCGATAGAGAGCTGTATCGTGTATGGTACCGTGGGTCAGGGAAGCCACGAGTTGGCTATGATGTCTCGAGAAGCTGCGAGACGGCTGTGATACGGGGAAGCCATGATTATCGATGAGGCTATGATACCAGTGATGCCATCACCTCGCGCACCGCCGATTCTCAGCATCACTGATATCTACAGGGTCGTCTCTGCGCTTTCGTCACCGTGACTTCCAGGGAAGCAGATCATGGAGACAAGCATCACCGTGACATCCAGCGGGGTACACACATACATAGATGACTCTCAGCACAAGCGCCGACCCCCGGCGCCGTGTTATAATGCCTCCTCATCACTCCCGGGCGCTAGTGTCCCGTTCCGTGTCTGTCTCCCGTCATCTTTTTGCCCTCCGGTCGGCACCCACCCATCCCTTCCAGTGCACCCGTCAGGCTACTGGACTTCCCGTCTGCCACGGATGGCCATGCTGAGATGCATGCCCGCCGCAGGCCGTGGTCTGTGGCCGCCGCGTCTGCGTCATCTCAGCACCCGTGCGTTTGCCATTACTTCCATTCCGTCCCATCTCCGTATGTCTGGGTCCGCGCGGGGCCTTGTGCCAAATGCTCCCGCTTGCATGCCGACGTGGTGGCAAGTACGTAGGCCCGCTCCGAGCTGGGGGGGGGGCTAGATCCCGTTCCGAGCCCCAACATAGCTCCCGCTGAAGGTGTAACTTGCACCCGCCCGAGCTGCAAGCTAGCTTCCGTGTCGCACGCGTCTCCCCTCTCCCGCTCCCCCTCGTCACGTGGCGTAACTTGAAACGCGTACCCCGTCGGCCCCGCAAAAAAGGCTCAGACACGGACTGCGAGCCTATCTCCGTCCCGCCACACGTCGTTCCGTCCGGCACCTCACTCTCGAAAAAGACAACCACTTCAGCGCCAATGCAACATATAACGCATAGCTTCAGCCGCTCACTCACAAACACCTGCACATAATAGTGGTACCCCTATATCCCTGAGCTCAGCACCAAACAACGCACCACTCCGACGCTCCCGCATCATAGTCGGTCGCCTACTATACTATTCATACAGCAACCACTGCACAGCGACAGCGACCTACAAACCCCCATCGGACCCCAAACTCTTTTTTGCCTCCGCGCCAATCTGGCGGGACAAGGTTGTCGCGGAAGCCGTTAGGATGGCTATGGTGTGCAGAGACCTTGAAGGTCGCGGCGGCTATAATACACGAAATCCGCAAGATGGCTATGGTGCGCAGAGAACAGAACACGAAACCCCCGAGATGGCTATGGTGCGCAGTGGATCTGAAAGCCGCGACGTGGCTACGTTGGGCAGAAGAATCCGCGAGATGGCTGGATAGGGAAGCTTCGAGAGGCTGTGGCTGGAAAGCCCCGAGACGGCTGTGATAGGAAGCTGAATCCACCGCACAGGATTCCAAGTATCAAGTATCACTGATATCTGCAGGGTCGTACGTCACCGGCGTCGCGGGTTTAGGGAAGGGGATCACCCTTGGCTTGGAGCTCCTGCAAGTTCGACTCCGAACCCATGATCCATCGGAGATCACGACCTATTTCTGCCTGACGTTTCCTCTCGGAGTTATAGATCCAAGCTGTCAGCTGTCTTGGTCTTGGTTCCGAGTCTTGGGCCCGCTGGCGTCCTCGCACCGCTGTAGGCCATAGGCACTCCCGGTGGGCATAGATATACGCAGTCGGTCCTTAATATCGACCACTTGGGGTGTTCGGCGTTTAGATAGACGTTTGCTTTTGACGCTTGGCCTTGGCGAGCGTTCGTTCCCCGGCCCCGTTGGATCATCGCGCGCACCACAGCGCTCGCCGGCCTTAGGATCTGAGTCGCACTTCTCCCCTGGTCCACATTCGTACATCTCACTTCCGCGAGTGCGCATCGGGGAACGCGTCCTCGTGAGAGCTCCTCGAGGGTATTTTTATACACTTATATATCGAGCTGATCCTCGTGAAGTGGTTACTCCGCGGGATGATCTTCGACGCGGATATAATTGTCGTGGGAACCGTGTCGGTGGGGAGTAGTGGGAGGGATGTTTATTTTTCGATGTTCGTGTAAGATGCTGGGAGACTTGGAGGGGTGTGGTGCGATGTGATGCGAGGGGGCTGGGCGCGATGGTATGACTGATCCCAGAATTATCACTGGTACTCGAATCCCAGTTATGCGGGCTTGTTGGGGGGCTTTGGTTGCATAGCGCCGAGGATTCATCCATGTTCCAGCTCGTCGATGTACGTCCTGGAACATGAGACTCCAGATCATCCGTGGTACGCAGTGCGTCCCCTTCAAATCTGTAACATCCAACAGTGATACTTACGATCTTTTACTGATCATCTCAGTGTTTAAGCCCTCATCTGACGTTTCACGTCACCCCGCTGACCTGGACTGTGAGTTCATCTGGTGGTCACACAGACTCTGATTTAGATTTAGATTTAGATTTAGATTTAGACGAGAAATACAAGGTCACTAACATCAGCATCAGCATCGAACTTCAGCTGACGGGTACAGATACATCTGTGTCGCCCCTCTCAGATGTCGCTGCCTCATTGTTCGTGTCGCATACAGGTGAGCCAACGGTTCACCCTACCCTACTTAGACATGCCTAGAGGTCCCCGCCCTTCCACTCTAGACGTCCTCAGAGCCCCCACCGACCCCGTTTCAATCTATATATCCGACTGATGCTGATCGTCTTGGGCATGTCACCATCTCGGCGCAGTACCGATCGCCCTGGATATTTCGTCACCCACCTTTGTGCCGCGCATCTCCCCGCCCTGCTTTCAGTTCCTAAGCCCGTTACTGATCCGTGACACCCCCCGTTCATCCTCCGTGACACACCCTGTTCATCCTCCGTGACGTGCGGACCAAGTCGCGGTCGTGTCTCATTGGGCTTGGTCTTGGTCTTGGTCTTGGTCCTGGCTCGTTCCCCGCTCTGGACTTCTATGGTGGGCCTGGGTTCGGGCGTCAATCTTCAAGCTTGGGCGCATTGGACCCTGCCTCGTCCTGGACTTTGGGGGCTCTTCCTGGCCCTTGACTGGATCCGTGCCTCATTTGTCCTGGAATTGGTCCACCCGTACTCTTGGCTTTGGCGAAGACATTGACCCCTTGTCCTGGCTTTAGGCGTTCTGCCTCGCCACTCGATTTGTGTGCTACTGCTTCTCCACCTCCCATGAAGGCTCGCATTCGCCTTGAACCGCGGGATCCACAGATTCGACAGCGTGATTCTTCCCCTCGCTAGCGGGATCAAAGTAGAACACGTTTGAAGGGGGGTTTACCAAGAAAGGACACCGTCGATCGTGCCGGAGAAGGATCACACCTGGCTAGGGAGAAGGGGAACATCGTGTAGGGGATCCGGCGCCTCCACCGAGTTTGATGAATCACATGCGTGGCATCGTGTTGGTAAATATTCCCCTGTCCTAGTTAGCCGTCATACCACGGGCGGATTCCGACGCAGGAGAAGCGAAAACTTCCCGTGCTGACGCAACCACAGCACCCAGCTGACTACTACAGATTACGGGTCAACACGCTTGTGGACGGCGAATTCGCACTCGTCGCAAGTGTCACTCCTTCGTTCGTAAGTCGCTCCACTCAATCCATTCCGACTCCCTTCCCGCCCGCGTAAATGTAATCGGCACTTAGTAGCCAGCGCATTTCTAAGCACGCTCGGTTCTCGGACGCTGGACCATGACCGATGAATCTCGGTTGGCAGGACCCATCTCAATACACATGCGGGACTTGGCCATTCATATTAAAATAGTATACTAAGCATGTTTACTATGCCCATCCGGACTCCCTGGTACCTTCCGTCCGCTGACAGTAATCACTGCTTAGCTTGTACGGCTCCACGAGTATGTCTGATTATTCAGACTCTATTACCGCCTGGCACTTGATAATGGGACAGGAACTTGGCTTCCGGGAGCCCGAAAGCTAGCCGTCGTTGGGGCCCTGAAGGCGCCCGTGGCGCTCGGAGCCCTCTCATTAACGATTCGGAATCCACGGCATCTCGGCGCAACGGAAACTCGGCGCTGAGGGAACTCCAGCGGTGATATGAATCAGGCGCCGCCTGGAGGCCGACGATTGTTCCATCCCGAGATGCCCGATGACATTGCCCTGCGTCTGGATCGTTTCGTTCAAAATGTTCAAGTCAATTTTGGTAATGTGCCTCTGACGGCCATGCCCCTAGACTAGGAAAGCATCCCAGAAGAAATATCCGCATAGGGGTCTGCGGTTGGCTGTACCAGACAGCATTTCCGTGGCCGGGCGGGCAAAACAAGCATGTGCGCCGCCCATGTCGCTAGTCATTCATTTGTCGCATTTGTGGCGTACAATTACATGATCAAAGCACCGTACACTTACATAGGTAAACCAACATACCCCATTCCGCTCTCTCTCAGCAGCCGTTCGATAAGCTTCATGCCTTCGAGCACGCGCTCCTCCTCAAGGCGTCGTCCAACAACCTGCACACCCACGGGCAGTCCGTCCATTGCCTTGGCATCATACATGCGGTAGTTGTCCCTTTCAACAGCGTTTCGTGGGCGGAACGAACGTGGGAGCCCATCCACTGCCCCGTCCACATGTGTGATGGGCATCACCCCAGCGCTGTAGTCGAGCTAAAGACAGGGGTATTGTGAGAAGTATGAACACGGAGCCAATGGTGCACACTGACCAAATTGAAGAGGAAGGTGTATCCGCACGCTTTCCATCCATGCCTCATTCCCTTGTGCGGGACCGCAGGCAGGCCATTGGGCACAGTGAGAATGAAATCAACGCCCTGGTCGCCTTTCCCACCGTCGACTTGTACGTCCCGCCAGACCTTGAACCACCGCGCACGATAGTCCTCTCTCCTGGCGATGAGCGCCCAGTATTCCGGTACCGACTTCTGATACCACCCGTCGATAAGCCCGGCGTAGGTAGGGTCGCGCCGGATGTAGCGGTGGTACCAGGAGTAGAGCTTCATGATGAAGCGCGGCAGACGGAGGGCACGGAAGGCGGGAACCATTCCGGCGTCGTTGCTTTCGAAGGCGTGGAAGGGCTTGGAGGCGGTGACGCTGCCATCAGCGAGGAGGAGCTGGGAGGCAATCTGGAGGCCTTCGTAGGGGCTCGGAGATACACTATTTTGGGGGTGAGCGAGGGCTTCTTGTTTGGGAACAGAGATATTCTTACAGTGTGACGATTTCGTGGCCGTTCTTCTCGAGGACGGATGTCACCATCTTCAGAGCGCGCAGGCAAGCAGGAGTAGGCGCGACGACGCCTGAAGAGGTATAAGCCACGATTTGGGGAATATTGACGTGCACATACCGTCATCCCACATGACACCAAACCTGATCGGACGGCTTTCAGGTAGCTTGACGTCTCTCCAAGGGATGTTCAAGACCTACATGCCCCATCAGCGCACTGCGTGATCTGCAATTGCAAGCATGCTCACCGAGTAGTCGTATTCCCAAGGTTTCATCTGGAAGATCGCGCGCCAGAACGTCTCGAGGTCCTCCAGGGTCCGCGTCATTGGGCTATGCGTCGCCGGCACACCTTCCTGCCCCGGCATGCTTGTTGCGCTTCCCGCTTTTAAGAATCGGTACATGCTAGCCTTGATGGTGTATACGCCCGAATAATGCGAAGGCGCGCGAACACTCCCAGCTACGTCTGTGCCAATCCCAAGTCTCGCTCCGCCAAATGCCAACAGCGCGCCCTCGCCGCCTGAGGACCCCCCGGGGCTGTACCCTTTCTTGTGCGGGTTCTCTGTCACCCCAAACACGTCGTTCGTAGACTCGAATGAGAGCAGAGTCGTTGGGACATTCGTCTTAACGTACGGTACCGCGCCCGCATCACGCAGAAGGCGAACCAGCGCGCCGTCATAGGCCATAGGCTTCCCCACAAACGCCGAATATCCTAAAGAGGAATCCCACCCCTTGAGCGCGATCATGTCCTTGAATGAGACGGGCACGCCAGCGAGAGGTCCCGAGCGATTCGCGGTATGAGCCCAGTTTTCGGCTGGGGCTATCATGATCTCAGTCAAACAGTTGGTCTGAGCGTGAGCTTGGAGGGCCTTTTTCGCGTAGGCTGTGAGGATGTCCGTTGGGGAAAGGGACGAGGTTTGAACGGAGGAAACCAGGGTAGAGACGGGTTGGGAGAGGATGTGGATGTCATGGGGAGTTAATGGCTCGTGGTAGACGTGGGGAAGAGAGCTGATTCTCTGGCTACGCTCGTTCTGCTTGTCGCGGCTGTGGAGACACGAGATAAATAATGACGAATCTTGCTTGTTCGGGTTCAGAATCACGAAACTTACCAGATGCGACGGTGCTGGAGGTACGAGAACAGCATTGCGAGCTAGCTCTCCCGCTGGCCTATGTAGGTCGTGGTGAGCACCAGGGAGACTGGTGAGAGTCCGTTACGAGGGTAGGCGGCCTTTATACACTGAGAACAGAAGAACTTCTGAATCCGAGTGCAGTTATTCCAGATTAATTCAGGACGCACGTAAGAAAGCAGGGCGCCCAATCTTCACAGGCGTCCACCTGACCTCGTTATCTTTGTTATCAAGATATAGCTGGGAGCCGCTGAGCTCGCGGTTGGCGTAAGATATTAGGAACGTACAGAACTGCATGCCACTACAGAAAGTCCATAGCCAACCCACCATGAGCAGAGAGTGCCAGCATGTGCGAACCCTGGCACTGGTCGTCGTCCTCCAAGCAATTAGCTGTACAGCCACCCAACTGATCCAATATTACAGCTATTTGCGGTACAGAAGGCGCGAGGCCGAATAGAGAAAATATTGCCACATTCTGTAACATTTTGTATATCCACGATTCCTCGCTCAATTCTCCACCGATTGCTTCAAATCTTGGATATTCTGAATCAGCGTAAATTTCTGCAGGGGATGGTCGTCTCAGATTATCAAACCGTCCGTTCTGTGAAATCCACCAAAATGTACTCCTCCCAGACGGTATATCTCGTCTGAGAGTCCTCCAGAGCTTACGGGGGACGCGGGGAGTTGATATGTTCATTGTATAGTAGTTATTGAGGGGACCGTCAACTTAGATT
>MU266637.1:0-28126 GCA_021014945.1 Leucogyrophana mollusca | reverse complement strand
TTTAAAATATGCAAGTACCTCAGCGGTACTTGCCCCATGTACTACTTCTACTTAGTACATTGCTGTACCACCACCCGCGCGTCTCGACGCGCGCCGTTAAAATTATCAGAGTCCCAAGGGACTCTAGTGGGGGGAGTGTAAGGGGCTGTTACCCTTTTAGGGTGACAGCTCATATATTCATTCCTATCTACTATAAATAGCTACTAAAACCTTATTTACAACATCCTTGTACTTACTCACTTACTTACCATCAATACTACCAAGCGGTCGTGTTAGTGGATCGAGTGAACAAGTATAACGAAAACGTTACAATACCACAGGTAAGTTACCAACGCAATGAGCTGCGCGAGCAGTAGGTCGGCACCTTTCATACTTGCACTGGTTTGCGAAGTAGGCATATATCGGCCACAGCTTTGCTTGACCGAATTGCACGACGTGGGTGGCATCTGACCAAAACATAAAGCCTGCGATGGCGCGTGGCAAATCGCATCCTGTTTCTGGCGGGGAGTTCTGTAATTCGCGATCGGCGTCCAGGAAGACTTCGGCTGTGAAAACGTTGTCGACAACTCTTTCCGGGGGTAAAGATGGTTCTGGTGGTTGCCAGAACTGTTTAAAGGGGTGGAAGTGGAATTGTTTGGCTGGTGGTGCCTCGAACGCCTCTCGAATAACGGAGAGTAGATTTCGATGGTGAAATCCAGGGACGTTGAACTGATGACTCGCAAATGCAGGCGCATCCGGGTCAAGCTCTCCGTAGTGACGAGCGCTCTGCTTCTCGTTAGCTTTTTGGCGCTTCAATGCTTTAGTTTCCTTCTCGCCAGTGGGGATATCTATCGTTACCGTAGACGATGACCATCCGTTCCCCTTCCATGGTGATTCCAAGTCTTTGGCAAGTTCTTCGTCGATTTTATCCAAGTTAACTCTACGAAGATCATTCGCGTCGAAATCTGGATGGAGGAGTACATCCTCCACCAGTTGCTTCCGATCGGTCTTTGACTTTGTTTTCCTGCCATTCCAGAACCAGCGGTTGAGTAGAAACGTGCTATAATTGGGGTATGGGCGTATCATTTCCGTGATAGTTTGGGGAACCTTGTCAATGGCAGTAGGAGAGTGGGAGGTGTCCCCACGAAGATCTAAGAAGCCCACGTCTATGTCCGGGACAGAGCTGGGACAGCCACGATATTCACGTGAGAGACCGAACGTGTTGGCGTCTGTGCGTAGAGTCTCTGTTACGATGAGACGGACCCGACGCTGCGGACCAACAGACTCGCATCGCAAAATGTCAGGGCCAGCTGGTAACGGGCCGGGTCCCTCGGGTAGAAAGTCGTCAAGGCCCTCTCGGACCTTCCTGCTAGGTTTTCAAATGTGTTTGCTCTGCAGCTCGGGTTCTGCCAAGGAGGCGGGGGCTTGGATTGAGAGGGGGATAAGATGGTGTGAAGGGGAAGGTGGGAGCACGGCGGACGTATTGGCGTCAGGCTGGCATGGCGAAGGCAGATTGTCACCCTCCCATTCCGGAATGTCAGTTGGATCTGACAGCGCCACAGCGTCAAACATAGTGGGTGAGTTTATCGACGTGGGGGCTTGTGAGCCAGATGCGATCGGTTCACTGCGAGTTGTCTTTATATGGATGAGTTGGTGAAGGAATAAAGTAAGCGGGTTTATACATACCTGTAACAAAGAAGCTGCTTCAATAGTACGAACGGCTGGCCTGGCTCGACGCGGCAGTGACATCGCGATAGCGTTCGTCTGTGATCGCCGTGACTTGTTTGGCCGTTCGGGTGGCACAACATTGCCCGTGTCGTCTGCGCGAAAGCGTTTTGATCGCTGACGGGCGTGGTACATGGAGTGCGAGCGTTCTGCGGCTATGAGACACCGGTTGGTGTGGTAGGTGTAGCGTTGCTCGTTGGCGAGGCGCTCGCCGCATACACAGGTTAGACTAGTCGACATAGGAACCTGGAAAGAAGGGCGATGGGTAAGTGATTCGACCGAAAGTTCGCGCGAGTAGCTCGTGGTGGCTAGTCTGGGGTGAAGGACCGTGATCCAGGTGGATAGAGACACAAGATTACCCGAGGGAAGGACTGGGAAAAGACGCAAAAGAAGAGATAAAGCAGGATAGACAGTACGACGGTCGAAAATATAAATGATAGATGTCGCCGTCGAAGTCTGGACATGATCTTGATAGCTACTTGTAGTAGATGTGTTGGATGCTGGTCGGAAACCGTGCTGGCACGGTAACGGCCACGGTAGGGCTGAGAAGCTCAAGCCGTGGCCACCCTAAAGCTACTGGCAGCGGGCCAAAATCGATGGCGAGCGGATTGGCTGGTCGGTGAGAGGCTTACCACCTGCCGGCCATCGTTTCGCAATTATGGTGTATGTTGGCGATCGCCCCAAAATTGGTCCCATTCATTTTACCCTTGGGATCCAAATCGGCATCGCCCGGCAAAATTACAAAGATTATAATCCTCAACATTTGGCGGGGTTTTTGCTGATGTATGAAACAGTGACATGAAAACCCAATAAGCGATATGTAACCCCCAGGCCAAGTGGCGAGCGTCTTATACTGACGCCAGCTGCTGGTCAGGATGATGATCCTTCTGGTACACGTCAGGGCATGTTTGAAAACGATATAGATTATTTACCTGATCCGCCTTTGAATCGTCGGACTCCGAGAAATCCACAGAACGAGTGACGTTGATCACGACCGCTTCGTTCTGAACAAACGAGAACAATGAGCGAGTGATGTAACACAGTAGAAGTGTTTATTACCCGTTCGGAAGGGATCATTCGACTAGGACTATCTCCTGCGATGAACTCAACAACGGCAGGACCGTAATGGCGAAGGAGGAGCCGTCCGTTCAACCTGCAACTGGCTGCTTGAACATTCCCGGCAGAAAAAGAGAGAATGCAATCGTACGCGGCCAACAACGCGTTTGCGAAAGCTAAGCGGGACAAAGTTACACGGGTTTAATCACCGAGGGGTAAAACGTTTACCACTTGGCAACAACATGTATAAAGCGAACCATCCGTCTAGAAAGGCAAATGTCAGGCAGTATAACATGATTTGGGTATGAACCCACAGTTTTGTGGGGGTGTCCAGAACTGTTGACATCAACACCAGCCTGTCAGATTTATTTGTGATTTACTCACGCCAATGAGCTGTGCAATGCCTTGTAAACTGCAAGAAAAGTTGAAGTGTCAACGACCACCCTATGCATTTGGCTAAGTGGGATACCTCGTTGCCACGCCGGTTTCTGTAGATGCGTGGTTCTGAGTAGATTCTAGAACGCTGCGTTGGTCAATCACGTACCGATAGTCCATAGCACCAGTCGGTCCACGACCTTTGAAGTTCTAAAGGACAGTCAATTTCGCTGTTCGCCGACGCGATAGATCTGCCCCACCGCCCAAAGCCAGAGCGGCCTTCTGTCTTCAAGCACCATATCAAACTGATATTGGTAGTGATGTCACATGCTACGGCGGTGACCATGGACAATGTGACGCTCCATTCCTCGGTGTATATTATTCTAATGTACCGCGAAATGTCGCCTTCAACCTGTGCATAGACGATCCAAAAAGCAACTAAGGCACCAGCGAAAGCCAGCACGGCCAGTGCCGTACAGGTTGATGGGAGGATTCTTGAATGTGAAATCTTCCACAGTCTGTAGATGAAGAAACACTGTTTCTAAATTGGTTAACTTCACCTCGGTGGGGTAGAGAATGCTCACCCTGACGAGCAAAGGGACCAGAGCACTGCTCATTGCAGCGATATCCATGGAAGTGGGAATGGTCTCGAGGGCCAAAGGGTCATCGTACGCCGTGATGGCTAAAAACCACACAGCGGCAGACAAACAACCCATGTGCACGGACAACATAACACTGACGCGACTCGGAGTTGTCATGGGAGCGATAATGAGGTGGAGACTGACTTACAACACAGTTGCAACCTGTAGGAGGATTGTGATCAACCCGTGACACATGATTACAGGAAGAAGTGAATTACCATGCACTTAAAGACCCAGGGGTCTTTGCGGAACATACTATAATAGATGCATACCTGAAGGGTCGCGAAACCAAAAAATATGGCGGAAATGACAAGGCCGGAAAATGCGGGCGCGAGGATGGGCTTCAGGTCGAAATGTGCTGCGTCCATGGGTGCTGCATGTCCCCCGAAACATCAGCGATACTTATACTGCGTACACCGCCTGTTTGATCATCTTCACGTTGATGCATTGTCACGGTCTCGGCCAGCTCCGCAATGACTTCAACAGACCGAGATGGGCTCCCGAGATCACCCCAGGGTGATGCTTGAGGCGTGTATTCTTATACGATAAGTAATTCCCATGTGGAGACCTATAAAGATGTAACTCGTACGTATCTTCTGGTGGTGGAGAATATGCAGCTTCGACCAACAGAATGGTTTTCGTTTCCATAAATGGCCACGTGGAAGGAACGACATAGTCCAGTCGCTGGTGCAGTCGCCGCCCCGGATGACGATAAAAGCATTCGAGTGTGGGATGTTCGTGAAGATAGACGACTAATGTTGGGGCACGGCCATAGGGTCACCGGCATCGTAACCACTCGTAACCACCGATGGTGGGAGGATCATGGTACTACGGGTGGGTCACACGATGGGGTAGTGGAAAGATGTGGAACCTGGAATACAGAAGCAGATGGGAGATCCACTCGAGTGTTAAAGCTGGGTAGCCTCTGTTGCACTCTCGCCTGACGCCAAATTCGTACTTGGTTGGGGGAGGCTCTCGGGATATCTACCTGTGAGATACACCCCGAACCTGTTACTTTCGGAGTCCTGGCACAATGGTAGTGAGCGTTCGTCTCAATCGTGATGTTGGCACGTGCACTCTCTCCAGTCATCAGTTTTCCTCACCTACTACCAGCACTCGGCAACTACCGCAGGTGAGCTTCACTTGCGTGCATATCCATTCCTGCCCACCATCGCCCCGCGTTTACAGTATAGTTCCTCGCTGCTCCTCAGGTACACATACCGCAACCCCCTCTGTACGTTCATCACCTAACTGCAGTATTCATAGCGACCTATAGAGCCTTGCAAGAAGCCCAACTTGAACAAGCGTTCACCTATCACGTCTGTTCATCGACGGACACGTACGTTACATGCTTGCTGGCAACATTTTTGACTACGCAAACCTCGGGTCCACGTAGATATACCAAACGACTCTGCACATCCGCCTCCCGACGCTCAACCAACGATTCCTAGCGCTCTCGACGTATTACTCGCGAAAATGATTGTCGTCGTGAACATTCACATGTTGGTATTTACTCAAAGCCACCTATGAACTATCAGCCCTGACGACAAGGGTCAAACAAACGGAGGGCTCACAGGAACTCCTGAGGCGGGCTCCGTTTCAACGCTCGCCTTAGTCTAAATGGGTATTTATTGCAGTTCTAGAAACGCCTTCGTCAAAGGAGGAACTCTCGCCCAGCTATATGACCCGAATCACGGCCTCCCGCACAGTGGCGTTCACCAGTCCAAGCACGCCAAGTAGGCAACGTTTCTACCGGGCCGTCCTTCACAGCAGCTGCTTCCTTCGCTCTTAGTCCTATACACCTCGTACAAATACTTCTAACAGCGATTAACGATAGTTCCGGATTCACACGAGAAGCTGCCACCTCCGCGTCCACAAGCTCCAGAAGACGATGTCCCTTTCAGCCCAAGTAGTGTCGGAACTTACAAGATTGCTGAGGACATTTCGGCGTACAGGCCGTCCTGGCTCTGCAGATTTTGGAATGCTTTATGCTACCCCTGCGATGGCCACTAGTATCACCTCTCGCTCTGAACTGTGGGCTTTTGCTGCTCAGCCAGCCACCTACTTACCCACCGACTGGATGATTTGAATGGAAAGGGTAAAACAAATGAGTAAAAGCCAAAGTTCATCCGTCGGTTGGCCAAAGGTGACTTTGCTACCACAGGTGCATTGCCCAGATACAACCCCTGAGGACTAGGAAGTGGATGAGGGATATTGATATTACATGGGGATGGTTCACTCTCGATAATTTGGACCGGCAAGATAACCCCAGCAAGCACATGTCGTCACCAGGTCCTGATGTACCCACTCGGATAATGCTTTGCGGGTTGGGATGCGGATGATCCGTCGATTGCCAAGAATTACTATCGTCACGGCGAGTAAGATCTGGGGAAAACGGTGGTCGAGGTCTGGGGACAGCGCTGCACAAAACGATCGAGGAGTACCCTCGCAATCGTGGCCAGCTGCTACGGTAGTCTCTTCAGTCAATGACTCAACGAGCATCATGAGTGCTCTCTTTATATGTGAATGCATCCCGGTCGAGGCTTGAGACGCGTGCGTACTCCAAAAATAATCTAAGACCAAGCTAGGTCAACCAACACCAGAGGAAATTAACACGAAGGTACTCACCGGAACATATACGCAGTCATATCTTCGTGTCTCCAAAATGTCTTGCTCCAATTTCTTCCCGCATCCGCAATCTTCCGGGCAAGGTCTTCGTGTGCTCCTTCACCACTGGGCCCGCCGCGGAAGAACGTGAGCGAGTCTAACAAGTCGGAAAGATCCATCTGTACTGGTATATAATGCACCCATGGTGCGATCCGGTCCATGAACCTGGAGTGACATGATTAGGGTCCTAGGGCATATTAAAAGGAACACACCACTCGGGGTATACTGTTGCCTTGAACACGAGGGAATTGCTGGTGATTAGCCGCTTGAAGCGACTCGACCACCCGTTTCCGTCAATCTGTAGGGGATGCGCATGAGCGAGATCACATATAACCATATCTGAGACTTACATCCAGAACGTATTTGTAGTTTCCGGCCTCCTTAATGGTCTGCCTCTTTCGGTAGTCGAAGACTTCCTCGAGCACTGTACAGATTGCCGGTTCACACGCGACGGGCTTCCCCGCGAATTCGATATCAAGCAGCGCCGGATTGATATGTGCCTTGCGGAAGTTCTCTGGCTTGCCGACTGTGATGTTGTCTGACGCAGGTGAAGGAAGTACGTCCGTGAAGCCTTCGTCATCGTTAGCGAAGTAAACGAGGCGATCGCGATGGCTAGTCCGCCAGCGCGTGTCTGAGCCATGGTATATTCCTGTATTGCTTCCACGCCATACAAGGCGTTCATTGTTTTTCTGGTCCCATGGGGGGTCATCTCCACGGGGAAGGATATCTTCCACCCAGCTATGCGGAACCACTGGTCTCAAATCGTGGTGAAGCATTGTCGCGCAGAGGGAGAATCGTGGAACAAGTGTGGTCTGCGGGAATGGGCCATAGTTATGCGAGAGGAACTGGCCGTGATGATGAAGAAGGGTAGGGTGGAGGCATGGGTCCATGGAGAGGCGGTGGTCGGAGATAAATGTCTTGTTGGTCGGTGGGAGGGGCGGCTTTTCGAGGTTAATAGGCTGCTCCCGCGCTGGCGATGAGGGTGAACAAGCCTGCACCCACCCGAGCTCTCTGTTTGAAGGAAGGTCACTTCGCTGAATGGCTGGAGCGGCCATGGTCAGAGATTTCGTTCCAAGAAAACAGAGACTGACTCACTGGTACGGTTGGCCGCAGCGGCAAGCGCCATGGACTTGATTCGGTAGTCGGAAAGCATGCTTGGGTTGTCATACGGAGAGAAGGTAGCACGGAATGGGGGTAGCAGGTGTTCGACATCGACAACGAGGTCGATGATGTTGTAAACCGTTTGAATTAACTGGTCGTGTCTATCCGCTGGCACAGTCGCGTTGACCATTGCAATCAACGGATCTGATGCAAGCTTTTCGACAGTGACAACACCGAGCCGTGTCTCCAGTTCTGCCTGGGTTTCGCGAAGAAAGTGCGGGTCCATACCCCAGAACGGCTCCAAATCGCGGTAGATATCGTCATATTCATCTGGTAGTTGCACGTTGTTCGCCGTTACGTAGTCCCACCTGAAAGCGTCTCATTTAACACCGTGTTCGAACTTTTAACACTAGCAATTGAGCACTCACCATAGGTCGAAATGGAGGGGTGGCGAGCGATGATACCTGCGTTTGTACTCTGCAACTGCCTCGTCGAGGCTCTTGCTAGCACGATCGAGTTTCGAAGCCCAATTTGTCTCGGCGTTTTTTATGAGCTCAAAAATTGGGTGGGGGCCATCCGGGTTCACGGCCAGTAATCCATCGCTGCGATAATGGTGAGCCCCCAATCGTGTTGTATGTCCAACATTTTCACTGTCCGGACGGACTGGAGATAACGGTGTTTCGATGTCTACCGCAGGGACGACTTGAATGGGAGAAGGCACGGTTGCAAAGTAGACGTTCCGTAGGCTTATGGCGAGGACGCAGACGGCCACGAAAATCCCGCCAGATTTGTAGGATAAGAACCTCTGCACGCCCCGCGCCCGCCCGTTGTTGTAGCTCATCACAGAGCGAAGCTTTGGCGAAAACAGCCATGGGAGATTCAGCTTATAGTCACTTGACAGCGTTACGGCTTCTTTTAGGCAAGTGGCAGATGGGGCGTACGAAGGTCTTGGCATCAGGCACTTCCATGGTGGTATATCATTCCCGTCATCTTCGATTGCTCCGAATCGGCATAATCGCTGTCCGTCTCCGAGCCCCAGTCTTGTGCCTCATGATCAAACAAAGGTCGTCGAGTATCCGAATTGCTCAACCACCCGGGGTGCGACGAGGCGAGGAACGGGGAGCCTTGAGCGCTTAATTTAATCCAACCCCACCAAGAGTCCGCTGAGGACATTGGTGGTGTGCCAGCAATCGGCATGTACTGTGAGACTGGATAGAAAGCTCAAGACATCCGTGGCGGGCCTTGGGCGGGCCTAGCGAACCCAAGTGGCGAGAGCCAACAAACTCAGGAAGCATGGCAGAGTAAACCCGACGGCACATGCCGACAGCTGGTTTAGGCAAATGAGAAGGAACAGCGTCAATTCAAGTTCAGCTTCAATGCTCATCGAATAACTGCTGACCACCCCATGAACTCGCAGATGAACAAAGAAAACGCATTGTTGAGGTATGCAATCGTTACGGAGCAGCCGAAACTTTTGTATCCAAGACGAACCCAACGACTCCTCTGAACCAAGCTCCGTATGTGTAAACTCAGAGGTTGACGTTGAGTGGGCTGCAGCCGAGGTTGACAATACCGTTCTGGGTGACAAGGTAGCTCTATTCAGTGGCAGCATGCGAGTATGCGGCAAGAATGCTCACGCAGTTGTTTCTGGTGCAGCAGACATATGGCCGTGCACGAAGCGCCATTGGGAAGGCAAGTCTTCAATATTCAAGCCGACGACACCCAGAATGACGCTCTGGTCTTCAAATATGACCCAGGCTAAAAATGCAGAGTCAGCAGGAGCATGCTATGCACCCGCATGGTAGGAAACTGACCTGCAATGTACTGTCATAGCAGCTTGTAAAATCTATACGCTACAGTCAGACCTCAGTTACGCATGGACGAACTGAGTTGATGTACCTATACGCTACAGTCAGACTGTAAGGTACTATTAGTTAATGGATCGGAAGTTGTAAGTAGTAATGACTTACCCTCAGTTACGCATGGACGAACTGAGGGGAAAGTCGAACAAGAGAAAAGGTCCTGATATACTCGGTAGTATTCCTAACTTCTAACTCCGGGAACGGCGTCCTGTGATTGGCTCGTTCGTATCGCTGAACTCCAACACTCCTCCTCGATACGAACCCGAGAACACTCCTCCTGAGTCGTAACTCGTCAACAGAGGCCCATACATTCTCGGAGGTACTTGAAGTCCTTGACGGGTAGTGCTTTTGTGAAGGCGTCGGCTATGTTCTGTTTTGACTGAACATACTTTAGCTCGAGTTGTTTTTCGGCGACGCGTTCGCGAATATAATGGTATTTGATATTGACGTGTTTGACGCGTGCGTGAAAGGAAGGATCGTTCGACAGTGATATACTGCCGTTGTTATCGCAGAGTAGCATGGTTGGGTCTGGTTGTAGAAAATTGAGACCAAGAAGTAAGGCGCGTAGCCAGACTAGCTCCTGTGTCGCGTCGCAGGCTGCAATATATTCGGATTCGCATGTGGATAGGGATATCGTCTTTTGGCCCCTGGCGCTCCAGGTAATCATTCCGCCGCCGAGGGAAAAACAGTACCCTCCTACGGACCTGTAAGTATCAACGCATGACGCGAAGCTCGCATCTGTGTAGCCGAGCAAACGCGCGGCGTGTGCCCCCCCCAGAACGAGCTTGAGCAGTCGGGTCCCCTTAAGATACCGCACAACACGCTTCGCGGCTTCCCAGTGAGCGGGCCCGTAGCAGTCGAGGAACTTACTTAGCTGCTGAACGGCGAACGCAATGTCCGGTCGACTGCCAATGGCGACGTACATCAATGAGCCGACGAGGGGCCGATATGGGACGGTAGACATGCGAAGACGTGTTTCGTCGTCCTGGGGCGAATGTTCCTTGCGGGAGAGGCGTAGACCAGGATCCATTGGTACCGAGACAGGAGTAGCGTCTGCAAGACCGAACTCCTCAACGATCCTGTCGATAAGCGCAGTTTGCGAGATGGATACGGTGCGATTGTCGCGGTCACGCTCTATAGCAATCCCCACACAGAAACGGGCCTCACCGAGATCGGATACATCCCAAGCGGAACGCATTTGTCCCTTGAACTCGTCCGCGATGGCACGCGAGCTGCTGACCGTCAAGAAGTCGTCAACGTGGACGGCCACCAGGAGAGTGCCTGATGGCGAAGACCTGTAATAAATACAGTGCTCGCATTCAAGGCGGGTAAAGCCCCAGCCCAGCATTTTGGCGTTCATTGTCTGATTCCAGACACGGCCCCCCTGCTTCATACCATACAGTCCGCGACAAACGCGCCAGACCTTGCCAGCGGAGTTCGGTTCCTCATAGCCAGTAGGTTGCTCCATGTAGCAGACGTCCTCGTCGTCGAGCAGCCCATTCAGAAAGGCGGTTTTGACATCCAGCTGATCCATTTCCCAGTCAAGCGCAGCACCGATGTGCATTAGCACGCGAAACGACTCGAGACGTGCAGTCGGGGAGGTAGTCTTCGTGTAGTCCCTACCGTAGACAGCCTCGTAGCCCTTACACACGTAACGAGCCTTGAAACGAACTGGTCGCCCAAGGTGGTCACGCTTGAGCTTGAAGACCGGGCGCCCGTGCATGATCTTGCGACCGGCGGGAACATCAGCACGGTCGATTAAGTCGTAGACGTGATGCTTGCGAAGAGACGCGAACTCGTCTTCAAGTGCGGCATGCCATTCCGCCGCGTAAGGGGACGCCATGGCGGCCTTCAGGTTTGGTGGATCATCAGGGCAATCGGGCGAGGACATGTGGTCCGGCAGGGCGGTGAGCGCGCAGAACAAATCATCGTAAGTACGCAGGGAGGGGGTATCGACGATCGGGTCGGCCGAGGCAACGGCAGGCGGTGTTGCTAGTGCGGCGAGGAGACGGTCGCGATCTGAGCGTTGGAGCGAGTCGAGGACTGCCCTAGCGCTACGACGCTCGGAAGGGCGTGAAACACGCGAAGATCGACGGGGGGCGGACGCGTCGAGTGGGGGAACAACCGCTGGTGGCGGGATGACAGATGGGGTAGGCGCCAGGAGAGGGTCAAGCGCAGGCACGTCAGGCGAAGCTGACTGCCCAGGGTCGATCACAAGTCCCGGGTGAAGAGGGCGGGTCGTACTTTCATGGGACTCGATGAATGAGACGTGATAGGACACTAGTATCTTGTGCGTTGCACGGTGATAACAGCGGTAAGCCTTCGAGTCGTGAGAGTAGCCCACAAGTACGCATTCCAGCGAACGCGCGTGGATCTTCGGGTTGTGTCGGTTCTGAATGAGCACGAAGGCCCTAGAGCCGATCTCACGGAGGTGGGATAAGTCGGGTTTGCGGTCGTACCATAATTCGTGGGCGGTGCGACCCTGCAACGAGGAGGTAGGCGTGCGGTTGGACAGGTAACAGGCGGTGACGACAAATTCGTCCCAACGATTGGGGGGAAGTCCAGTCGCAAGCCGCATAGTGCGGGCTTTGTTCATAAGCGTCCGGTTGACGCGTTCGACGCGCCCATTATGCGCAGAGGTGTAAGGAGCGGTGAACTGATGTTGAGTACCACGCGAGAGGAGCCACTCTCGCATGTCCTCACGTTTCAGCTCACCGTTATCTGTGCGGAAGATACCGACCTTGAGACCAGTCTCTAGCTCGCGGGCGCGTTCCCAGGCTTGTAGAGCTGAAAAAGCGTCGGACTTAGCTGCAAGGGGTATGGCCCAGATGTATGACGAGAAGTCACAGATAATATCCATGATGTATCTATTCCCGTTCGCAGAGACAACATCCGGATGGTCCATGAGGTCTACGTGTACGATACCCAGTTTCCTTTTAGCCCTGATCCCCTCCCGAACCTTCGGAACACTGGTCCTAGTCTGTTTGCCAAGGATACAGTGTTCACAAACGGCAGGCTCGGTGGATAGATCAATAGGCATACCTAGAACACGACGAGTGCGAGCCATCTCCACAATGGATCGATAATTCGCGTGCCCGAGACGGCGGTGCCAGGTCTCTAAGGTAGGAAGACGCCGCGCAATAAAGGCGTGCTCGGCGGTGAGGGTGTGGTTATCGAGAACGTAGAGTTTTCTGGAAGAGAGCGTGGCCGACAGCATGTGAGTCCCATTGCGAGAGATGACGGAACAGGTCTTGTCGTCGAAGGTGACCCGACAACCGCTGTCGCAGCAGAGTTGTGCCACAGATAATAGACGTACGGCTGCAGACGGTACGTATAATACATTGGACAACGTGAGAACGATCCCCTTCGCGATGCGTAAGCGGACAGTCCCGAGACCGACAGCCTGGACGGCAGAGCCACCTACTCCAGAGATAGTGCGGGGGACGATGGGTTTGAGTGTGTAGAAGTCACCAGCGTCGTTGCAAATGTGAACGGAGGCGCCACTGTCAACGAAGAAAGGGGTCTCTGCGCTGATAATGGAAGAGCGTTTGCGATTGATGAAACCAGTGAACTCGGTGACGAGTTTGGAGTGGGCATTCCAGTCGACGGTGGTACCAAGATTGTCGACTGACAAGAAAAATGCCTCATACTCGAAGGCGTCACCAGGGGCGAGGTTCTTAAGGAAGTCGTCAGAGATATTATCGTGGGCGAGACCGGCGAATTCGGTATCGGGCGTGAGCTCCGTGACGGAGGCGCTGGATGGCTCTGTGAGATATGCCGCCTTCCCAGGCTTACCCCCTTTCGTCGCGCGACGCGCCTTGATTTGAGCAAGCACCTCCTCACGGCGCCCTTCCATACCGCCGCCTGGCTTCCAGCAATCCTTGATAAGGTGGCCGGTCATGCCACAGGTGGGATTGGAGCAGACGGTGGCGGCAGCCCCAGGTTTCTTAGGGTTGCCGCGAAACGCCGCGAGGGCGACGTGCCTAGCTTTCTCGCTGTCGATAAGTTGTTGTTCAATGTCCAACCGGAGGCGTATATCACCAGACGTGAACGGGTGATTGGCAGTGGCAGCGGTTAGTTGGCCGGCCACATGGTCGCGCACGCTGATGAGTTCACCGGAAAGAGCGCGGAGCATAACGATGGACAGGAAAACGTCCTCGGTTGGTATTCCGATCGCATATATGCGGTGAACGAGGTCCGCGAGGCGCGCACTCGTGTCAGCGAGAGGCTCGCTTCTGGTATAGACGGTGTTGAAAGCTTCCTGGATCATGAGTAGTTGAGCGATGGGACCAATCTTGACGTGGCGGTCACGCAGAATCCCCCACGCTTTCCTCGCATTGATGACACCGACGAGGAGCTTTTGTTCTTCGAGCGTGGCGCGTAATTTGATAGCGCCAACCACTGCCACGTTGTTCATGTCCCAGTTTTGCGCTGCGCGTGGTTCGATGTTCGAGTCAGGACGCGGGATGATGCCGGTGAGGTAACCTCCGAGGTGAGACGTGTCGAGGAGATTAGACAGTGACATGGACCACTCTTGCCAGTTCTTCTTTCCTCTGTCGAGGATGGGGACCTCCTTTAGACTAGCCATGTTGATTTGAATGGCAGCAACCGACGGAGGTGCATACGCATGGGGGAGACCATATGGCTGGGTTGCTGTTGTCGGCGCGGTTGCAACAGGGATAGCTACTGGTGGAGTAATTGTAACCGCCGGCGTGCCGGCGGGGACTTCAGATTCAGATTTGTTACGGGAACGTGTGCCTGTTGGTGCCATGTTGGGAGAGACGAAAAGAAGGGGAAACTATTGAGACGCGTTCGTCGAGACCTCAGGGGTTTAAGTATCTCGGCGGGATCTGAAAATGGATGGATGACAGCGGTGTCCAAGAGGGAAGTTGGAACACGTGACGTAGACGTTGAGTAGAACGCTGTGGAGAGCGTCGGGAACGTGCGGCTCGATGAGCACACCTGCAGTTGTCCTGCTTGGTCTTTTGGTAATAGACGTAGGTTAACCGAAGCCTTATTCGTAAGGCCCGGGGCTCATAACCTGTAAAATCTATACGCTACAGTCAGACCTCAGTTACGCATGGACGAACTGAGTTGATGTACCTATACGCTACAGTCAGACTGTAAGGTACTATTAGTTAATGGATCGGAAGTTGTAAGTAGTAATGACTTACCCTCAGTTACGCATGGACGAACTGAGGGGAAAGTCGAACAAGAGAAAAGGTCCTGATATACTCGGTAGTATTCCTAACTTCTAACTCCGGGAACGGCGTCCTGTGATTGGCTCGTTCGTATCGCTGAACTCCAACACAGCTGACAGAACCGGTGTTCATCTGGTTGGCTGCACTAGTCGGTTGCACCATCCGCAACAGCGTGGAGAGCGAAGAGGAAGAGAGCAAAGACGCGGGAGGCAGCCATTTCAAGCATGGTTCGTTTAGGAGCTGAAGGATCAGTGATGGCAGGTTATACTGCGAGTGGCTGTAGAACTAAGGAAACCACAGCGAAACCAGACCACCTGTCATACTTTGCAGAGGCGCTCGACACTCCTATTTTCAGAATTACCTGGTACACAAACCACGGACCACGAGTGTCGAAGAAGCGCGTTTGACGGGCGTGTATGCTCACGTGATCGTTACATTTTGTGTACCGTTCCACCTGTAACTTTCGATTTTCATCGCCGCCTTGTGCCAGCATCGAGCTACGGCCAGCTCGTTGTCAAGCTTCATTGCCGTAAGAATTGGAGTATATTTGGAGTGCCTCGAGAGTCCCTCCAATTGCCCGGGGCAGGGTTCAAAAAGTTAAGTTTGTATTACAGATGTATAGGTGGTGGTCACTGGCAATCATAGCACGATGGCGACCTCGTCCCTGCAAGCTATTGATGCTCCCTAGTCCTGTGGCCTCGCACGAAGCGAACTGACCATACGTCGGCCTCGTTGGGAAACGGTGTCTAGTGATTAGTATGGGATTACCCCTGACCACATGAAGAATCTTAATGTGTCTTGGGTCATTGCCCCCACCTGCCGTCCATCGTACCACACTGAAGATAAGAATCAACCGTGAGCGAATTCTGAAAGAATTAATCATAGACCGTAAGGTAGTTACACCCATCCAAACGATACAGGATCTAACCAATGTTCCAGAGCATCACACCATCGAGATAACGTACCGCCGCACTATGTCACATACAATCTCTTCATATATCTAACAATATATCCAATCGCCGTGATGCATACGGTGAGGAGTGGGGACTTGCGGCGTGAAGTGGGTGTTGCAGTTCTCCCTGATAACGGATAGCGACAGTGAGGGGTTGGATAGGTCCAATGCCAGCATCATGCACGTTCATGCATGGCGGGAAATGCCGTGAGGGCGCTCTATCATCCGCTGCTCCCTGATGCTCCAGTTCTCCGCTAACAAACAACGCAGCCCGCACAACAACCCGCGTGCTCATCCTCCGTTGTGCCCCCGGCTCCTGGTACTTCCGTCTCTGAAGTACCTCGCCTTGGGCGTCGCAAGCTTGCACGTCTGCCCGCGGTAAAACTCGAACCCAATGCGGTACTCAGTCGCCTTTTCTTGCTCAACGATGGGTCTTCGGAGGGTGGTGCGAAGGAGCGGATAGAGAGATGTACAATGGTGGGCGATGCAGGTGTTGAGGAGGGAAGAGATGTGGGGAATGAGAGATCTAAGATATGATGGCAGATCAGCGTGCTATCTCGGAAGGCGAGGGCGAAAAGGGAACGAGTATATCAGATAGCTAAACACCGATCATCCCACCTGGCTCAAGGCAAATAGACAGCACGAGGGGGGCGGAAGGGGGGACACAATTTCAAAGGAAAAGTCAATCGGTCCCGACTAGGAGATGAACTTACGGGCAAGTGTGTCCTCATCCTGCAATATTTTTCCCAAGTAGAGTATGCGGAGGTACGATGGTGCTGGCGGGCGCTCATCTTGCCAATCTACATGACGGAGAAGGCAGTGAGCACCGCAGAATTTCAAAAAGCCAGTGTAATGACACTTACCCCCTGGCCAAGCGTTCCAAACCAGCTCTTTGACCCGTCCAACGGTAATCTGGGGTTCGAACGACATCGTCCTCCGCCGCCCAGACACGAGGAGGAAAGTCAGGGATACTTGTGGTGTCTGCGGTACTTGCGACTCCATTCCTTCGGTACCCGAGCCAGCTATATCACCCGGGTCCACATTGCTAGCAGCATTGGCCTCGGCGTCCAAAGGCGTGGCCATGGCATCCGCATGATCATCCGCGTTCCTAGTTGACAAGCCAGTGGGTATACTGGGCATAGGCAATACCGGGTACATCCCTACACCGCCAATACCTCCAACGCTGTCCACGTCGACACGTGTGAATGATGTACGTGCACTGGCAGACAGATAGGGTCCTCCTGGAAATGCAGGGGGTGGGAAGGGGCTGGCAGTGCCATGGGATGTGAATGGGCGCTCTGAGGGATACGGGTTGGGAGGATAATACGCTGACGCTGAGGGAGGTGGATATGTGGGACCACCGTGAGAGGTGAAAGGACGAACAAAAGTATCATGTGTTGGCGGTCCAGGAGGAGCCTGGGATGGAGCAGAAACAGGCGACGACGGAGCACTAGTGTCGCCTGCATGGGAGGATGGGTCTGTTGAGCTCATCTTGCGTGATGAATAACGAGGGTCGGGATGGAAGATGTGCAAGAAACGGAGGCACGTGCTAAGGCAAGCGGCGGGTATGCTGCAACTAGTTCGTAGTCACAACACCACACGGATCAGCTGGAACAGTAGTGATCCAACCGATAAATGCAGTCGAAGATGAAGCAGCAAAAGATGGCGGGCTGACGAATTGTGTAACAACAGAGCGGTCTGATGACTGAATGAGCCAAAACTGCGTGCGATATTTCTGTTTAGGTAGGTCTCGGAATCTGATAAGTAGAACTCACGCTGAGCGTAGGTCAGATGGTTGTGATATCTTGGTCCTGGCTACTTTGTCTGGACGTGGTCCGTATGGTACGGGTGAGACAGAAAATCGGCAAAACCTTCTTTCGTCGAAAAAGTGCGGCAGGAGGGCGCTATATATGACGACGATGTGTGAGTACAGAGCCCCACCTATTTATGGGAGCAATACACTCACGAGTATACAGGGCTTTTGCTGTCTAAGGAATGGCTCGTGGAGTTGGACGCTTGGCGACTCGCGTTATGGTATGACGACGAAACTTGGCTTTGCAAGCACCGCTACCCCGCGAAAGCGGATACAGTCAGGCGAAGGCGGAGAGTAATCTTCAGTGCCTATGATGGTGGGCAAGCAATAGCTGGCGCCGAAGGCTCTGTGCTAGCAACTCGCAAGGTTGTAGAACGAAGACAATATTGGCGAAGCTGAGGAATGGGAAGCGGAGCTCGAGAGGTGGAGCTATAATAGCCGTTTGCTCTGTTCGGGTATGTTGAAATACCTCCGCTGTTGGTCTGGCCCAAAGCCGAGACTTTATTCTGGCGACTGTACAACGGGCCAACGACCAGGACAAAAAACCGTTGTCAATATTCTTCGTCTCTTGCAGAGAACCCCTTGACTCACCTTTTGTGAGTATCCAAGACTTGTGGCACTGGGAGTCGATCCGAAGGGAGAGAAGAGAGGTCCCGTTTTATTCTAAAATTAATTTCTGCAGGCTCCTATTAATAAATGGAAATTACCATTCCAGGCTTAGCAAAATGGAATGTGGCGCTGCCCTGCCAGTGCCAATGCCCTGGCAGTGGAAGCTAGGTACCATGACTGTACAGTGTATAGTCTGTATGCTATGTCGTTCCTCCCAATCCCTCCCAAGTTCTAAATCGACTTGAGGGAGGCTCGCCGTCATGTTCATATTCTCATAGGTGTGGAAAGAGCGGCTCCTTTTTATGTTTTCTAAAAAGGAGAATCTTATCCAGAACAATCAGGATCCCCGGCCATTTTGCCGGGATTGTCTATATGATGCTTCGCTGAGGTAGGATCCAGCTCTGACATGATATAACGACTCGCTTCAGCCTGGCGAGCCCGCCATCTCTCAGGCTATTTGAGTGGACGGTATCTCCAAACGCAGGTACCGCCTTCGTGTTGTCCAAAGTCTCAAGCTCCTCTGAATGTCATCGCAGTCGGCGAAATGCGAGGCTTCTGTACTTTGATTTCGCGCCAATCATCAAGCCATTGGCCCAAACATACTGGATTCATATCCACCATGACTGTTACTCGGTAAATCGCAGAGGGCAACGTCCTTTTTAAACCGCTCCGTTGAACGGCACCGGTGAGACAAACTGTTGGAACATCCGTGGAGCCTAACGCCTAAACTCATTGTCAGCTCCGCGGTGTTGTCACGCTTTCTAGAGTATTTTTCTGTTTTCCCGCACAAAAGCCTGAGAATCGGGCAGTCTCCACTCACACTATGGACGCTTGCCACCAATCCGGAACCTTGCATCCTTTGCGCGATTTTCATTTTGCCTCTCAACCCACAAGGTGCTCGCTTCTTCGACGAGCGCGGTCGACCTGCAAGCGGCGAAGCTTGATAGTTCATTGCGAGCTTTCTCCGCGAAATCCTCCCAGCCTCATCGCAACCTTCCAACGTCCTAGGATCGCTTTCAAACTCTACTTTGTGACCATGGAGTACGAGAATGATACATTAATAGTCGACCCCTAGCATAATTCGTGGACTCAGGGAATGGGATAAAAGCATACTGACCCTCACGCGGGCGCCAAAAGCGTCAATACTTGGTACACTCAGCAATTCTTGGACAAACCCGCGGCACGGTTCGTTTAGATGCCAAACAGCAGCACGAAATATGAATATGAATATATCTGGTTCAATGGTCTACGGCCTTCATGTGGCTCTGCCCAATGGTAAATCTGCCCAATGGTGAATGATCAACACTCGCTGAACGATCTACAGGTCTGAGGACTGTCGATCCCACAAGATGGAACAATATTGCGGTCACGTGCGACGGCGCGTCCGCGAAAGCGCCCAGGCCCTCTTGCCGACTCAGCCCTTTGCCGCCTCCGCCGGATGGGCCAAGCGACCTCCGTTGAAGTCCAGAGCTCGCTAACCACTAAAAACATATATTGAAGCAGGCGAGAAACGTACTAAACACCGTGCCAAGAACATTTGGACAGGTATAAAGAGCTCGTTGAATTTACATTGCTTTCCTCAGGTCTACAGTCCATTCTATCTTCACTTCTCTTACCTACCAGACTTCGACCCATCCCATAATCATAATGATTGCTTCTCGCATCTTCGCTCTCCTCCCCCTCGCGGTCCTCACTATTGCTGGTGAAACCAACCAGTGCAACACCGGCTCCGCCAGCTGCTGTAACAGCACCCAGAGTGTTAGTTCCATGACCTCCCGAGCTGTCACGCTCCCTTCAGATGCTGATTCATTGCATGTTTAGGTGCAGCAAGCAGACAAGAGCGGCCTCCTGGCCTTGCTCGGCCTGAAAGTCGGTGATGTCACTGGCTTGATCGGTGTTGACTGCTCTCCCATTACCGCTGTTGGCACTGGCAGTGGCTGCAAGGCAAACCAAGAGCCTGTTTGCTGTACTCACAACAACTTCGTAAGTATTTTTATTTGCGCATTATCCTGGGTGTTAAATTGAACCGGTTTCCTCTCCACAGAATGGTGTCGCAAACGTAGGCTGCAGCCCCCTGAACATTGGCTTGTAAGGGAACAATGATTTCGTGGTGTCGGTCTGGATTGGGTGGATGAAGCTGCAAAAGTTGACCCTTATAACACGGATACCTTAATGCGATCTTTTCTATTCCGAACGTGTGATTCCTAGCTGGTGAATGAGGCATCGCTGTCGCCCCTGAGATAATCCCAATTACCGAGCGTCATGGAATTGTATCTGGACTCATCTTGGTGTTTGCTGTTAATCATCACAGGGTACTCAAATTACCCAGACTGGAATATGCAAGCGAGTTTTGGTTTCGGTAGCGGAGTCACTGGTGGGTTGAAGGATAGCCCATATCGACGTGACTGTCTGAGGCTCACCTCACCCCATGATTGCTGTTCATGAAGACTAGTTGAGCCTCTTTTACAGTGTCTGGTCAGTCTGAGAATCTATTCACATTTAATTCAGCGAAGTGTTCCAGTTTATATTTCCGCCGACCCGGACGATGGATCACTGTGACCTTGACAGTCAAATGCTGGACCACAGTAATAGCAGCAGCAAGCGCCATCCTCGTGAGTGTGGCATTCTCCATATGCTACATAATCTTTAATGGTCTTTGCCCCGACCCACTTGTGGTTCCTCACCTTGCACAGCCAGGGAAGGCACATCCACGACAGGGTGCTAACAGACATGTGAATACAGGAGGACATTTGCATCAACTGGACGACCGTGCAGATTTGTTCGTCGCGCACACAACACAACCGAAGTCAGTCGGCAGGGTTCGTTCCTGCGTTAAGCAGGAAGACGTGACCCACGACAGCTGGTGACATGGGCATAGTCCGGGACGAATGTCCCCGTACACGCAAGATCAAGCACCCACAGCGACGATTTGATGGCCCACACGCTAGTACTGGACCTGCAGATCAACGTAAGCGTCAAGGTTAGCTTCAGTACCTTCAGCCGTCATGCAGCGCGAGCTTAAAACGCCCACGGCCTTTCCGCGACGGCGCTTTTGCCTGGGTGCCAAAACATACAGGCGCAGAGCGGTGCAGCGTGGGCACACGTTGCCGATTTCTTCGAAGTGCGGGCCGCCGGGGCATGAAGACTAAAATTTCCGAAGAGATCATGTTGACGAGGCTTGCGCTGCACTTGTTACTGGGCACGTAGAAACCGCAACCAGTGATGATTTGGAGGGCCCAGGTCCTCATGCTGGTGTGTGCACTGCACATGCTGCGCGCACACCAAGATTACAGAAGTCGACACGTCTTGCAAGCACGTGGTTAGGATGTGAAGCCGCGGACCGCGGCATCGATAGCACTCACCCTACCATTCCGACGCGCTGAGTGCAGGATGAGATAATGGGCAGCCATGTGCAATGAGGCGGAACAAAGACTCGTTGAAGGGCGGTAAACTCTCCACCAATGACCAAGGTGCACAGCAATAGTTCCGTACCCAATAACGAGTGATGGGGAGCTAAGTGGGTCTTTCATTTGCTCCAAAGCTAATCAACATCGCGGCTGGTTAGTCGTGCCGGCATGTATTCATTTCAGCCTGGAGACGATGGGAATTAGAAGCCAATGGAGATGAGATGCTAGATGGTAATCACAAAATTATTGACTGCCTGTTGTGACCCCTTTTGACTTGGTCCGTAGACGGGACCCGATGCTGGACGGGGACATTGAACGCCCGATTATAGCGTCGAAAACCATATCGAAAACACGTCAATAGCACTTGTTTTCGTAGGTTGACGTGATCGTTCATCATGAGGGGGACTGCTTAACCACCTGTAAAGTTGTCCGAAACATGGTGAACACAGATCCAAAGGGCAGGCAGGTGGACCATGTAATGGAAGTCTCAGATTTCCTCAATATTAGTGTGGCCTGTGAAGATAGACGTATTCAAGAGGTATGAAATGATGTCTAGATGCTATCTAAGCAAGAGCCCGCACATCAGCCACGGAAATCAGTCGCTGGGACCAGAGTTGACTTACACCATACTTTCGTGTACTACTTCCGCCAACTCTAGCTCCGGTGCGGGCTTCTTGGACGAAGGACCCTCCAGTAAAAGACTCCCATCAGTGCCACCCATGCGCTCACAAATGTCGAGCGCTCTTTGATGAAACTCCGCGGGGAGCCCCTCAGCCTTTCCTGGCAATAGGACGTGTGGTAGAAGTCGTGTGTGGAAAACTCGATGGGCGACGGAACCACCCTAATTCATTTATGATGTTCACGTGCGAGAGGTTCGTGTGCGGGAACGCAATATGATCAACGAGCGTTATCGCCGAGAGAGAAACTGAGCTCACAAATTGGTGATAGATTCCTCCCATAACAGCTTGTACAGCGTCCCCCATGACCTTGTACAAACCGACACTTCTGATGACACCGGGATTGGCCGACAGTGCAGTTTGTAACTCAGCGTCTGGATTCCTTGATGAAGTAGAACCGGTGTGCGTCCGCAACACATCCGAGGAGACAGTTGGAACCCAGCGCAGGACGCAGCCTAGAGACCACTTGGGAGCAACGTGCTCTCCAAGTAAATAGGTATTTAGAGCTCGAGAAGCTAGAATCTCGTAATCGTAGCGATGTTGGTTCCGCGCGACTGAGTGAAGAAAGAGAAGAAAGTACGTCTCAAGCACACGACGGCCTTTGTAATCACGTAGAGTGAGAAAAATAGACGAGGTGTACGCGATCGCAGTGAGCGAATATAAGCCTACTGACAAGCATTGCACACATACCAACAAAACTAAGGCGCCCATTATGTCCATGGATGGCAGCCTTGTGACTGCCATGAGTCAGAATACGTTGGGCAAGTTCTGGGGGAAACTGGAGGGATGGAAACACGCCATTCAGATGTGCAGCACATCGAGCACTATTCTGAACAAAGGGACCCTCGGAATGCTGTTCGACCGACGGCACGGAGGCTGGCCCCGAACCAGAAGTCTGTTCCGAGACCAACGAGTGCGAGTACCTCGAGGAAAGCCCAAATCCGGATATAAATGAAGTTTTCGTCAAGGTTGATGTGACTTTTGCCCTGGAGTGAATGTCGCGTCTGTGCACTAGGTGTAACAACTTCAATGGGTCTGCCAAAAAGTAAATTTTCCCTGTCTGACCTGGCAGCGTCCGCGGCGGTGCACACGCGGATTTTACGTGTCGTGAAGCCCGCACAGGTGCACTGAAGCAGCGAGACATAGTGCAAGCAGTTCTCGTCAAGATTATACCTTAAGTGCACTGTAGCGCTTGGTCAAAAAGTTCGATATCTCGCGAGTCTCGCGTCTGCAGCCGGCCCTAAAGTTATTCGCTCTGGCACCGGATGCATCACGGGACATCTAAGACATCAATTGTTCCTCTCAATCCATGCTCTCAAGATCTCATTCTCAATGAGGGGGACAACTTGTTTAACATTTTGGTATCTCTTTGACCTCAGACACATCCCCCTTTGCACCCCAGATTAATATCCAGCAGTTCTGGACTCTGGAGCCTCATCAGAAGCATCGAGGAACGCCTGCTTGACCAAATTGGCTTTAACTTTTGATCTGGCACGGAACCGGGCTCATCATGGTGACCTCCACGGCTCATTCTACACATGTTATTCTATTCTATGTGTAATCATTCTCGGTGTTCAATGCGCTTATAGAAGTCCCACCCGTTTGAGGGTCACCGGATCCCACTCCGCAACCTCCTGTTATCTCCAAGGAGTGATGTGATGTAGAATTGACATTCCGAGGGCGCATGTGAACTGTAACCTGATCAATTCCTATCATGGTGCAATCTTCCAGTGCCCTCGGCTAGGCGAGTCCTCTTCATCCACAGCACTTAACCCACCTGATCACTGGGCTGTCTGTCACGGCTGCCATCGGCTGACTAGAGCAACCACTGATGGAGGTATGTGGAATGTCTGGCCATTGTTCAAGCCAGGGCATTTTACCGTTCGCTATCGCTCTGTAGAAACACAAAGAGGCCTTTTCGGAATGCCGAGGGTTCTTCACAAACTAGTCCACATAACAAAAGTTGGTGGCGTCCTTATGCCTTAACCTGTAGGTGCCAGACGCCGTCAAGGCCCCCGTATTTTCGGGCTGTACGCTACTGGATCCCTGTAATAAGACTATATGCCATCTCGAAAAGGTATACTATCAGTCATTTTTTATGACAAGGTCGACTCCACGAGGCAGAGGTGGACATCACTTGCCAGACAATCAGCTTTCGTAAAGTATCTCCCACAAGCATGCGCTGCGGCAAATTAACCGTTAACATGCACCTGCGTTGACAGGCACTCCCAAGTCCGGTGAATCGAGGGACTCCGCTCGCATATCAGAAACGATGCTTCGCCGGTTCTGGGTGATATGAAGCCCGCATTTCGGGGACTGTGTCGAAGAATTAGGCCGAGATGTGGAATTCCAGAAGCACAGCCGGGCCTGATGAAGTACCCCCCACCAATACCTCAGATCGTTTCAGACGCCGTTGCCTTGTGACGATCCAGTACGAGGGTATAAAGTCTGGCGCAAAGGAAATGGTTGGCTGGCAAACTATCCACCTCCATCCATTTCACAAGAATCTTTTTGTTCACCCGTCCAATCTGTTCTACCATGAGCTTCATGACTGGCAGCGTCGCCCCATCCATCACTCTGTCCCCAACCACAAATAGCTTCCCATTTCAGTCCAAACGGATATCTCTTTCACAAAACAACAGAACATCCTTGGGACCGGATCTGCTCGGTTCGAGAAATGGAGCACCAGTGTCCCTCAGCACGCCACATGCAGAGATATGGATGCAAGACAGGCAGGTTCGTAGGCGGTGACGTACTAGCGCGCCCGGCCGAACTGATTGGGTACATAGGTGTTAATACGAGACCGCCGTTCGTCTCACGGGACGTTTGTCAACGGCGTTCAAGCAGAACAACAGACTCTATTGCAGAACGGCGATACCATCGTAAGCACGTCCATGTTGCGCCACATCCTTAGTCTAATTCTCTACAGACTCTCGGTGCACGGCTGCTTCGGTCGTCAAGCACCCCTAGCCACATAACCGAGGACCAACTAAAACCTATAGAGGCGACAGTCACATTGATCGGTCTTTGATTTGCTGTCAACGCCCGCGCGGTTCGACAAACCTAGATGAGACCAAAACCCATGCTCATATATCAAGAGTACGACCATCCCGAACCATTCGCGTATTCCGCGTGGGGCGGCCTCCATCAGCATCTGTGTCATTGCTTGGACCGACTGTTTACTAGTACACAGTCTACACTATCCATCTTGTCTAGAACGCTTGTGCGGACTTCCGACAGTCTATGTAGCGTGGTCCCTAGCCTGAGATCATATGTATTTCCTCCACACACTTTGCACGGACCGCCTAGATTGTATGGTTGTTGACTGGCTATAAATGTCTTTGGCTTTGCCAGCGGTTGATACTGTGGTTGCGGGATTACTATTAGGCGTGACACCTCGTCATGATGGACGCTTGGCAAACAGTTTGACATGCGCCTGAGACTGGCGACTAGAGAGCACACGAAGGAATTTGAGACTTTCAGGATCTCTGTCGGGACGGCGGAACGAATTGTCTACCAACGGTGATAACCCTGTCCAACTTTCCGGACTCCTGGGCCTTCATCAAGACTCTGAGAGCCGGCAGGGCTGGGAGAACGCGATGCTATTTGAGTGAATCCTTGCGATATTCCAGGCTTCACCCACGGTCCGTGGTCTTGGGTGAACAGCAAGGGGGAAGTGGCTTCTTGGAGGGGAGTGCAGTTCGATGGGTGACCATGCAGTCGGGGTTTCTCACAGGTTGGGCCGAACTTCGATGACGTCGGAGTTTTCATGCAGCGGATGCATAGGGTGAATCATTTATTGTGATAGCTGAGCGTAGCAATATCAAAAATCATCGCTGAGAAACACACTACCCTTGGTCGACCCATCTTCAAGTCTGATGTACGTTTCTATGCTCTGATAGGGATCAGGAGACGCGAAGATCAGACTCCTGACGCCTCTGCCCCAGCCCTGGCGGGTGTAGCCTCCATACCTTAATCCAGAGTGAGGAGATGATCTGCGATTGCATGATAACAGCCACGTACCCAGAGTGCTTGTCGAAACAAAATATAACGTTCTTCGTTGGCTCACGAGCACACCACTCATTTCCGTGATCTGGGATACATCGTTGGGCCGTTAACACCTAAAGGAGAACGAACAGAACTGGTAAAAAATGCGAGGCAGCCTCACCGTGGCCAGATATCACAGCACGCAGATTTTTGACGTTTTCAGTGAGTGAATTCCAGAAAGGCAAGTCTTTGTTTTTGGCCGTTGGGTCTTCCGTCGCTTGAGTCGACCCAGGTCCAAGTTTGTCATCTAACATTGGCACACGACCCAATTGATTATTGAGAATGTGCGGGTTGATCCTCGGACACTCACCATTGAGACCAGGGTTTCCGGTGCTGTTTAAATGCTCTTGTACAGCTTCAATAGCATATCTTGGTCCGTGGTCATGAACGAGGGTGATTTGGAAATTTTAATTGGCGCACGGAGGTATGTGCACAAATGCCAGTGCGCTTCTTGTTTCTGCCGGGCCCCAAGCAGCGTCCATCGCGGTTGTTTCCGATTTAATCCAGTGCGCAACGGAAGAATCCACCCAATCAGGCATATGCGCACTATCATCGCCTGGATAGCGACCTCCTGAGATATAATCAAGGTATTATGTGGTCCTAAAACAAACAGTGCGATCAGGGGTCTGACTTACCGCGAGAGTCAAAAAACCACAGGATCAGAACTGGGGCGCGGTCTGATCGGAAGGAGCTCGGCGCTTCCATACCACGGCGAATTGCATTTGAGGTCTTACCTTTCACGTCTCGGTATACCTAATATATCCACTCAGCCAACGGACGTCGAGAATCGCCTACTACTTACAGGAACCCAATAATTGCCCGGCCCACCATCGCCACCCACGCCGGGGGGGGCGGTTCGCGTGTAACTCGTCGGGGCGACAAGTAGCTCGCGCTGAATTTCTTCAAAGTGTGAGATATTAGCGTGGTTGTCGTGGTTCTTCGGGTATCAGTAAGGTCCAAATACAACCGGTCAGTACACATGCGGCTGAGAATGTCAGGCAGGGACGACCAACCCCATGTGTGGATGCAAAAGGCATTCGAGCTGTGCGCAGTGGCTCAACAACCTTGTCAATGAGGTAGGTTGAATTTTCGCGGAACGTATCTGAAATTTCCCATGATTACGATTTGGCTGGCCTTAGGCGCATTGGAACTTACTTTCTCCCGTAATGAGGTCGCCGTTCAGAACGCTGGGCTATATTATTAGCTGAAAGAATTCTCGGACAGGCCGGCTAACAGGTCAGCGCATGACGCACACGAAGTCCGGTTTCTCGAGATTGAGCAGCTGTTCCATAAGACAGGTGCTGTTGGCATCCTGCTGAGGTCCCCATTCAGACGGATTTTCACCGAAATGCAGGTCAGAAAAAACGGTTAGTTTGAAGGAGCCGTCAACTCGAAATGTCACGCGTGGTTTGTCGAGGTATTGTTCAACTTCAAGGGTATCACCTGCCGTAGGGACGGGGGCAATAAGTGGTTCGGGTACGAGGAAGCTGGATTCTGAGGCTAGCGTTCTACCAATGTTAAAGTTAAAGAGACGGGGGAGCACTTACGGCTTGCAATTGACGGTCTTGCGTGCACCAAGTTGGCACAGTAAAAAGGAACTCCCGCAAAAAGGGTCACCGTCTTCAAGGGCAGCCTCAGGCCCAAAGTTTCGAAGATGTGCATCTGATCACCTGCCAGATCCACTCACCCTTGGCAGCACTTTGGGGAGGTTCCCACGACCTAAATGATAGGGTTTTCTTGTCGGCGGGAATAGATCTTTGAGATCAGTCATCCCGGCCTCCTCTGGGCCTCTGTATCGACGTAGCCCGGGTCTCCCATAGTCCAGAGAGGGTCCGTATCGACATAGTCCGGAGAGGGTCCACGGATGTTTACGAGGAGGCTTGAGACATATCTTTCGGAGGTTTCGTGAAGGTCAGAGAAAGACATAACGGGTATTTCGTCGAGTGGTTTCGCGGCGGTCTCCTGGTGTGCCTGAGAGGTATGTTGTTTTTCCGTATTCCTACTCCTTATGTTG
>MU266636.1:0-28040 GCA_021014945.1 Leucogyrophana mollusca | reverse complement strand
TGACATCCTTTGGTCGAACTCCGCTCTGTGGCAAACAACCATCATAGCTAGTAGCAAAAAAAAACATCGCTGAGTGGGATTAGAACACTCGATTTCGTGCGTGGCTACATGTACGGCCACCAGTAGCTACCACTACACTAAAGTCACAGTGGCCTGACCATTGCCAGGGCCCACTATACCATGTCCGGACCGCTCACAGGGTCCCCGTGGGCGGGTCCTCCCATGTCCGGACTTTTACACCGGGTGAAGACCCCTTTCGGGGCAATCTTGTCCGGACCGTACACAGGGAGAATCGCGATTTTTCGAGATTTTTGTCCGGACAGCGAAATGGGTTACATAGGGATTTTCAGGGGTCCTGCACTATCTTGGCCCGGCGATTCAGTGCTAGGACACGAGTCAAGTTGAGTAACAGCCCGTCGGACGCAAAAACGAGCCCACTGTGGTACGACTGTGGTCGGCGCATCGAGGGCCGCAGCGCGTTAACCGACGTCGAATCGGCGAGGCACGATCTTGTCGGGACGTGGTACAATGTCAGTCCATTACTTATCAAGGACAGCTCAGTGACGCGCGACAGCACCTGACAGCGCCAAAGCCCACAGCCAAAGTCGGTCGAATCCAGGCATGCACCTAAAATCCCGCAAATATGCCACCAAGTGCGTTCTGCGTAGGGTCCTGGGCCAGGTGGATCGTCACGGCCTCACGTCCCTACACGCTGACGGCTACGGTCACGGACGGTCACCCGTTGGTAAAGGGTTAATCGAGGGCAAATCGTACCCACCTAACCAAGGTAATCCACCATCTCCTGAGGGTCGATGTTTGTTTGCAAAGGCCGGGTCCTGGGTAGTCAAGTTCAGGCTGATTTTAGTACCTAAGGGTCATCGATCACGCGCGATCGTCCGCAGGCAAAAGAGTAGCTCCCTGTTACCCCGATGTGGGTTTCCGGCCCTCTGAGTGCGGAAGTGGCATTGCCCAAGGCGATGCTCATGTCCCCTGGCGAATAGTCTCTACGATAACAGATAACATGAAACTGTGACAGGGACCATGACCATCGTTACGCCTACATTGTAGTCAGTTTCAAAGGTCAGAAGTGGACATGAGCGCAATCAGTCGAACTCAACAAGATAAGCTGACGGGCCCCCGAATTCCAGGCGACTGCGTGTTCCTCATTATCGTTTGCCATCATGCATCTCCGTCGTGGGGCATCGAATGTCAAAATATCATTTGTGCAGGAAAACGTGTCAGATATGTATGGCTACAGTATGTATGAATCATGATGGTAGATAGCCTGCCCGCGAATAATGATTCAAGGCTAGAGATGTAGTGTGATGTGGCGATGCTAGCGGTATGGTGTGATAAGTTAACCGCGATTGGGAACCATGGATCACCAGGTCCCATTGCCTCGAAAGTGAAGTGTCTCGGGAAATTATGCAGAATATATCGTGTGTATGTGGGCACACTAGGGAACATGCAAATGCGTGAACGTAAAACATGAACATGAAAGTGTTCTGATGAGGGTGAAAGCGAAGAGTCGTGATTGTCATGACGAAAGGGAACCCGCCTCCTCTCGTCAAATGTTGGAATGGGGCGTCCGTTTGAAGCGTGAATGTACGATAAATTACTGTGGTTATTATACTGGCGGGGTTGTTGGTTTGCTGTCACCCCATAGCCTAAGCCGATATAATGGGTCGTCGGGCTTCGTGTCGGGATGTATTTGGAATTTGCCTTCCCATAATGCGGCAGAGGACCTCGATGGATCGTATCGTGCAGGGTCTGAGAGTGAGCCGCGTGCATGAGGGGCCCATCCCGCTCCGATCGAGGACGCGATCAGTGAGGGAACCATGGTCATTATGGAAGGACTGAAAGTCAACGTAAGTACCGCCCGGGAAAACGGGACAGCGGCATGAGGAACTCACAGAGGCAGCGCCGCGCGTCGTTCTTCGTGCACGCGTGCAGAACGACTTTTAACAACGAACGATGACGAACGGATACGACCTCCACGCAAGCCTGCAAAAGTTGCAAGGTTGTCGCGCACGAGCTCGATGGCTTCGTTCCATTCCGCATCTGGGCGGATAGTGGGCAAGACCTCGTGGTTCGGTAGTAACCGCAACAGGACGAAAAGCTTCTCGAAGGGTTCATTGGGCAACATACGGATGAGAGCGCCAAGGGGGATGGAGACAACGCCAAGAGCCAACGAGATTCCCCATTCGCGACCGCCGATGCGCGTAACTTGGAAGGCAGCGCCGCCGACCGACACAATGAGGGCTTGAACGGCAATTTCTGCGGATGCGAGTGTCAGAGCCAACCACCAATTCGCAAGACCAACCAAACAAACCAAGTAGCGTGATGGCCATGAAGTAATAATTTCTAGTAATGCCTTCAAATATATTGAGCTTCTTGTCCAACCTCCGCGAGTTGACTGAGTTGAAGATCTGTGCAAAGACAAATGCGTTGAAGACGAGCGTTTGAACGATGGTATCATTGCCCGAAGTTGGCTCGAACCCAAGAATCTGGAGACCGAGGAAGTGGAAGATGAGGGTGACTATGATCTGGTATGTCGATTGCAGCAGAATTTGTTTGTACATATCGACTGTGAAAAGTGGGGCGCTCTGTTTGTCCGGCTTACGGTCCAATAAAACCGGAGACGCGGGATCTGTAGCGAGGGCGAGGGCTGCGAAAGTGTCCATGATGATGTTGATCCAGAGTAACTGCACGGCGGAGAGCACCGATGTTTCTGAGGCAGAGGCGACGGCCGAGACGAAGGTGATGACCACGGCTGTAACATTGGTGGAGATCTGGAACTGCAGGAATTTACGAACTGCGTCGTTGACACAGCGACCCCACATAATCGCCTTGACAATGGAAGAGAAGTTGTCGTCCATGAGAATGATGTCCGAGGCTTCCTTGGCGACTTCCGTGCCTGCAATACCCATGGAAAATCCTACATGCGCCGTCTTCAATGCGGGGCCGTCGTTGGTGCCGTCACCGGTAACACCGACGATTTCCCCAAGAGACTTTAGCTTCTCGACGAGAATCTTCTTATCCTCGGGAGAAGACCGCGCAAGAACTTGAAGGCGAGGGACAATTTCCAACATCTGGCGTTCACTAAGTTGTCGGAACACTGGCCCTTCCATGATGATCCCGCCTGCTGTGTAGATTCCGCACTGAGAAGCGATGGAGCGAGCTGTGAGGACATTGTCGCCGGTGCACATTTTGACCGTCACGCCCGCTTTGGTACAGTCGGCGACTGCCTCGCGAACGCCTTCTCGGAGGGGATCTTCGATGCCAGTGATACCGATGAGAGTAAGGTTTTGTGCAATATCATCGTAAGCGACCTTGGGGAAAAATTAGCGCAGTTCGTTCCTAGCAGTAACGCAATTACCTCGTCCTCCGAAGTCTGCACACCGGCGGGTGGCCACGATGTGAAATCTCTGTAGCAAAGTGCAATGGTGCGAAGAGTCTGGTTGGCATAGAATATGATGGTTCGAGAGATGTTCTCGCTCGAGACTTCGTCGATCTCAGCCGTCTCAACTTCCTGGTCCTCTCCGCCACTCTCCACCGAGTCGGGATTCACAACGACGTTGTGCGTGCACAACTTCGTCAGAATTTCGCTCGCGCCTTTGACGTAGAGCCGGAATCTTCCCTCGCCAAGTCTCACTACAACTCCCATCGCTTTTCGTTCGCTCGAGAAAGGAATCATCTGAATGATATCGGCGGCATCTCTTGTCTTCTTGTAATCCGACCATCCAAGCTCTTGCGCGAACTTAAGCAGGGCGGTTTCCGTCTTGCTGCCAACAAACGTTCGTTCTCCGGTCTCCGGATCGTCATCCTCGAAGGCAGTCGAGTTCACCGAAATGGCTGCATTGAAGAGCACTCGAAGCTGAGGTGAGAGGACCGTATCAAGCTGTGATTGGTCGATCGAAAAGTCGGCGCGATGTCGGTGGGGCGAGTCGGAGTCGCGCTTGCCCCCGCGCACTTCGTCGGCGTTTGTTCGTGCCTGGTTATCCTGGAGCTTGCGAACGAATTTTGCGTGAATGCCAACTGAACCGGCGACGACGCTCATGACGTTCTGCGTTAAGGTACCGGTCTTGTCGGTGCAGATAACAGACGCGTTGGCCATGGTTTCGCAGGATCCGAGGACACGAACGAGGAGCTTCTCACTCGTCATACGTTTGGTTGCGAAGGCTAAAGCCAGAGTGACAGCGAGGGGAAGTCCTACAAGGACAGTGTCAGTACACGGTCGATCGACATTTAATGAAGACTGACCTTCTGGAACGGCGACGACCACTAGTGTGACGGATATAATGAGTATTTGGACGAATGCCATGCCTTTCTGATTGGCGTTTCTGCGAGAGGAGATTAATTCAAGTATGAGGTTTACGGCGTGTGCACTATACCTCTCAGGAATACCAGTGCCAAGTTGCACGAAAAAGCGAATTAAGAGGGACCCGAATAGAATAAGGCCGGCAATGCTACCAATCTTCGCGATCAGTTCGGCGAGGATATTCAGCTTGAGCTGCAATGGCGTGTTCTCCGCGTCAGTGCGAAGTGCTATGATTTTCTATTAGCATGAGTAACCTCGTAATTTAGGCAAAGCTTACCCATCATGATCCTGCCGTTGAAGCTCTTCGTTCCGACAGCGATAACTACATAGCTGCCAACTCCTTCCAAAACCTTGCTTCCGCTAACCATGAAACAGTCTGTATGCGATGATCCGTGATGAGCCTCCCCTCCAGCGGCGCCTTCTTGTCCGTGCATACCACTCTGTGCGTACTTCAGAGCTTGGCAGTCGGCATAAGACGCCTTCTTGATTGCGTCCGACTCGCCTGTAGCACCCGATTCGTCGCACTTAACATTGTGCCCGGACAAAAAGACACCGTCGCAGGGAACAATTTCACCAGGCTCGAGCAACGCAATGTCACCGACCACAACGTCCTGCACGAAGTAAATGAGCATTTTATCAAGGCCGCGAGATAGTTCTTGCCTTGATGTCGATAACGTGTTCAACACCATTGCGAATAACTTTCACGCCGCGCTCTTCTTTCTTCTCGTTTAGCGCTTTAAACTGGCGCTCCTTTTGCCAATCGTTCAAGGACCCTACAACAACCTGCCATCCAATTCGGACGGTGAAAATTCGGTAAAACTTTGGCCGAGACCAGACGCACAACGATAAGGATGGCAATCATAATGGCGACCCCTTCAACCCAGTCAACAGGCGGCTCGCCAGGCGGCAACTGCGTGCCGAAGTCTTGAAACAAACCCAGGGCTAAAGAGATCACAGCCGCGATCGATAGCAACACCTTTGGTACAACCGTCAGCCTGGGTTCGAGCACAATTCAGCACGGGTTGCACCTACCAACACTTTGTCCTTCAACGCAAGCCACATAAGAGCTAAAAGACTCTGGCTTGGGCGGGAGGGTAGCACGTTCTCCCCGAATACTCTCTTGCGATCCTCTAGCGTAGCAGCAAATGCGCCGTCATCGCCGCTGCCGCTGCCGCCACTGCCACCCTTGTCGCCTGGCGTAGCCGCCACGATGCCGGGAAGGCTTTCTGTTGATAGGCTTGCCGGGCGATCGTGTCTTTGCGAAGCGCCAGAACCAGCTCCCGGTCTGCCGTCGGAGGGATTTCTTCCGGTGTCATCACCGCTGCGGACGGCGGATTTGGTGTCTAGGCCACGCGTCCCATGCGTTCCCAAGCCACTCATCAAACCCGATATACCTCCTAGTGCTTCTAATGCCTCGAGACTTTTCGGATCGAGGAGCGATGCAAGCTGATACGGTTTAAATCTGAATGGGCCAGGATCTACTGTAGCATCTTGATCAAGGTCGATTTTGGTAACACCGCCTGATTCTTCGTCTGGAGTTCGGCTTCGGCCATTGGGTTTGTTGGAGGATGCGTCATCCTTGGATGGGGGCTTACGCCGACTTGAGGTAGGAACGTTGTCATCAGAGTCGGAAGGTGATTTACCGAAAGCAGCGTGAGACTTGGATGGTTCCGATGAGAGGTCGACATGCGTATGTGACGGTGACGCAATAGTCATGCTCGTCGCATCAGACTTGGCTCGATGGAGGGAGACGAGGCCGTAGTCGGTGCCTCCGTGATCAGGCTCCGTTTCATCTGTGCTACTGTGTGCTTCGAACGAGCTGGCCCAGGTAGCATTGCTGCCCTTTCTGCGATGGCTTGGTACTGGACTAAGCAGAGAGAGAGATGCGTAGCCATTTCGATCCTCCGGCTTGTTGTCCCGCAAAGATAAAGAGGTCGCGAAATGAACTGAAGATTGTGTCGACAGCGTGGGCGATGGTGGGACATTAAGAGACGAGCCCTCGTTAGACGAAGCGAAGGTGGGGGACGGGGAGTACGACCGAGGTACGTCGAGCGACATGCGACCCGAGCCGAATCCTTGTGCCACCGGTGACTGTGAGAACGGCGAGAGGAAGGCGGGACCTCCACGTTGTGATTGCGGGCTCAGCATGTGAGATGGAGGTGACTGTCCTGAAGAATAAAGAGGGTGGTCAGGGTACGGCGCGTCGCGGCTGTCATGTTCGTGGCCATCACTGGGAATGGGAACCTCTTTGTTGAGGGATAGGTTGGAAGATAAATCGGTTGTGACGATAGCAGGGATATTCGATGGTCCGTCTGCCATGTCGAGGGCCAGGAAAATTGACGCCCTTGTTGGATAGACGATATATAAAGGGAGAAGAGATGAAGGAACTTTCTGAAGAAACACCAGCTCGAAACAGCAAGGTGAACCTCGATGGGATTTTCTATGTAGAACACACAGCCTTTCTGCAGGGGCCGGACCCCGATGTAAGGCACCACGATTAAGACCCACCGCCACGATTTGCACTGTCAAGTGGCTGATTGCCCAGCGCCCCAGTAAGAGTTCCAAGAGATAAAAGCCAGGTCTCAGATGGACGGCTTGAATTGAAAGACATTTCAGCTTGGACTCCCAGCCTAGGAGTTTATTCTTCTAACGTCCCGATTTGGTTCAACGGTAGATCATTTCCACGTCGCGTGGCCTTATAGGACCCCACATGTGTCGGACCTGGCGCTTGCATTTTATCCGAGGTCATAGTCATTATTTTCCACCACACAGCGCGGATGAACGGACGCTCATTAGACCGCTGAGGACACCACTTGGACAGCCTTCAGTGCCGGATGTTTTGCTTCCGCCGACTGCGTGCGCATGCCCCCCAAGCATTCCTACCAGCGTTTCAGCAATTTGGAGCGCCATCCACCACCTCAGCGTCCTGTCTGTAGTCATGGAAGTATGGCTCGTCAAAGCTGTCCTCCCTCAACTAGTTTAACCTCCGTCCTTACCACTAGCCGCATTTCCAGCTGCCGCACATGCACCAATTAATCCCCACAAGGTGCGCAATGCTCTTCGGTTTCTTTAGCTGACCCGCGCATCTTTGTTCTTCTCTGCCCTCGGCGCCAGTCAGCCTGATGTAACTTCGTTTCCCAAGGATCTGTGGACTTCGAATGTCATAAACTTGCGTATTGTGTTCTGCCTCGCACACGCCGCACTGATCACGCCCACCACGTAGCGCATTTCCTGATACACGTGCAAATCGGGCGAGCGATTTTCGTCTGGTGTATCACTATCAACCTTTCTGTGGCCTGCAGGAATTTAATTTCGACTAACATTGGCCAATTATTCGTGAAGCTGGTTCCCGCAGATGGTACGGATCATCAGTGTGCGTCCTCCATGCTTTTTATTAGCCGGTCATTATGTAGCGACAATGACGGCTGCCAGCACTGGTATACGCCAGGCGAGCAATGGTATTTCCTATCCTCCATTCAGCCTTACTCTCACAGTCATTCCGAGGATAGGTACGAGTATACTACTGCATCTCCAAAAAAGCTAAACTTATCTTGATCATTATCATATTGTATAGCCTGTCATACCGACCTATGGTGGCCCCTAGATGCCGCTGGGAACCCGTGACAAGTTGACCGCATCGTCGTGGCGCAGGGCGATACGTCATCAAGGTTTCATCTAGTTGCCTATCCCAATTACACCAGCCCAAGTGACTTTAAATCGCCTTTCGAACATTCCACCATTTCGGCGCTCAGCTATCGCAATGTTCCACCTCGAATCCATCGATCACCGTTCCAGTGCGAATTTCCTCGCACGTATCTACATATATGTTCTGTGCAGAATTCTGACGGCTCGTTACGCCAAGCACATCAACAGACATGCACATCGGCATGTTTGCGCACGTTGCTTACCAGGGTGTGCATTCCGAATTCCCGAACTACTGTCGCAGGCCCAACTCAAGTAATAGCAGCGTTTACTTTTATCCCCTCAACAGCCCATGGTTTTTTTCTTGAGAGAAGCCGTGGTGTTGGTCGCTTTATGTACGTGGAAGTTTGCTCGGTTTAGAAGGTGTGGCCACCACGTGTTTTTGACTTTTTGTGTTTACCGTGCAAGAGCCAAAACAACGGTTGGTTGTACAAAGTACTGATCAGGGAAGACTCCGATATTTGTGCATGCACCTACAATCTCTGCAGGTTGCGCACAACGAGGAGCGCTTGGGCCGCTCAGCCAGGGAAAGATCATATCACTATTCCCCATCAGAGTTTTCAAGCCTTCTGGAAATCTGCCCGTCAGCATCATGCTCACCGGCGGATGTATTTATAAATACAAAATCGCAGTTTTTGTCAGCTTGATCACTCTCACCCTCCTGTCATGCCCGCTCTCGCGACGTCGGTCTCGAGGTTGTCATTGCGGATCGTGAAGCCGAATAAGATGCCCCTGGGGTGTTTGGACTGTTGACCAATCACCCTTGCCTGTCGCTCCAGTAAACCACTTATGCAGAGCCATGCCTTATAAGCGAGAAGCTAAGCCGCCCCCCTGTAACTTTTGAAGGCGGTGAGGGCTTTGCCCGATAGGGTGTTTCAAGCACGGCACCGTCATCAGCGGGCGCACCTTTTCGGTCCACAAACATGTGGACCATTTGATGCCCAGCTTGCTCTAAATTTTATCGTGTCCATGGGGAGCTGCTCCATTCTGTCCTTGCGAAAATCTCTGCAAACTCGACTAACCACACCAATAGGCTCGTATCTTATCCTTTGGTTGGCAGGTGTTAGAGGTCTCAGCACCGGGTAATACGGGTGTGTAACCCATACGGCATTTGGACAAGCAATGGAGGACCGACAGCGGAACCCCTACGATTTCCCGATGAGGCAAGTAGTAATCGCACAGCCTACCGTTGTTCCAAAGAATCGTTCGACAGTTCGGCGGTATTGTATTGTATTGCTATCGATCTCTTTATATTCCCTGTGATTTTGAAGGGTGTGGCAAATGACAGAGTGTTAGGTTGTCAGGTATCTAGAAGGATATGATGCGGCGAAGTGGTGCTTGTTCAGTAACTGGGAACTTCGGTCATGTCGTGGTACTCCTAAATAATCACCAGCAACCTCAAATTCAGATATAATTATGGGATGGTTACGCTATGAGTATAGGACTGGGAGTGTTCACGTATTGACAGGCACCGCCAGACCTCGCTAAGCTTGGACAAGTTGGAGTGAAAGCCGAAACTTTGAGAGCACTGACCCGAGATACTTACGAGTCTGCTGGCGGCGGCGGCAGAGCTCTTGAGGCGTTCAGCGCCAAAGCCACTTTACACGTGGCACCGTACGGCATTTTTTCACCGATTGAATAGCATGCAAATTGCACTCACAAAACGCTGGACCACAGGCTGTCGTGGCGACCTCCGAACGACGATCCCAAGGCCTACCCCCGGGCGGAATTCAGCTCAAATGAAAGCACTCCAGTGCAGTACCCTGTATCTTGTTACCGAGGCGACAGCGGAAAGAGGCCGTAAAGCGGATGGCTTGAAGACCGCTGCGTCCTGCCCTCTTTCACCGAGGGAGGGGCAAGCTGTCGTCAGACTGTCACAGCATGTCCGGAGAGGCCCTGCCTCTTGGAGGGAGTGATCCCCGGAAAGTGTGAGGCAGTACATGGTCTCAAGATTGCGCAGCATGTACTAGTGCGATCTTACCAGCTACGTGTCTAGTGAGAAGCCCGCTTGGCTTGTGGTGGAGGGAAAGTGGAGAATCCCTTGCGGTGAATTAGCGGCGGAGGTCGATTTGTGAGTGAAGACGCATACCTGGAGGCCGCAAAGATCTCAACTCGAGGCAAATACTGCCAACGAGCTCGATGCTAGTGATCCTCACATCGAACACAGGCACGCGCACCAGGGGAAACGCACTGGATGCATGTGCCACTAGTATGGATAAGTTAAGTTCAGTGGTTCGTCGAGTATGAGGGGAATGCCAAGTCCCTGGTGCGAAGGGCAACCTTGAGGTTACTTAACTGAACGCAGCAACTCCTCGAGGGGGCGTCAGAGCCTGTGCCTGTGGGTTCGCGATGCTCCCGCGGACTAAGCTGCCGCAGAATTTGTATAAGTATCACCAACACATGTATGTGTCCCGTCAAGGACATCTGCGTCACCTGGGTCGATTGAACATACATCCAGGTGAGAGCTTCCCGCAATAAGGAAAGACAGCCCCGGCATCGGTCCGCTGCGATCGCTGAGGGCAACTGAAATTTGATGAAGCACTCCCAAATAGATTGCCCTAGGGCAGTCCCCTATTCCCATACGTGCGGAGCAGTCCATACGGAGACTGGAGGATGGTGCAACATTGCGAGCCTTGGTTCCATCAGAGCTGCGGGATATCCATCCATGGATCTGAAACATCACAAAGCAGTGTGTTTGACTCACAGTACCCACATTAGGTGCAAAATGGCAATAGCGTCATTCTAGGCGCTTTGGGAGCGTAGAAGCTCTGCGAAGAAGGAGACGGATGTGGTCAATTTCCCATATTGGTTTCAGGCCAGGTAGAACCGACTCACGCTGCGGCAGGAATATCAGAAATCTAGAGGGCCAGGGACACGGCACGGACAACTGTACACGATTCATGTGGAATAAGACCATGATTGTAGACCCTGTAGTAAGAATCAGAGCCAGTAAGAATGCGCAAGGTCACAGGCGCGGCCGGTCGATAGAGGTTACGGGTTTCTCTGTCAGCTATATGCGGGTGAACGTATCTGTAACTCATCGATGATTGGAAAATGTACTCCCCGATCGCCAATACATGCCATTGTTCCAATAACACGAGGCCTGTGAGGTCGAGGGTGCTCATTCATGGCATTCTATCCCAGGAATAATGTCAAACAGGAAGAAGGCACGATGCACGTTGATGAAAATCAAACATAGATCGATGAGCGACGCATTTTGTGTGTTCAAGTGCGCCCCAATGTACTATCCAGGCAGCATCAAACAACACCCGGGACCGTGTGTAACCCGACGGTTGTACAGTTCCTGACAGGCCGCCTGCAAGGTCCTGTGAAGTGTGAATGTGCGAGGGTAGTTCGGATCTTCCGCTTCGATGTCCTCGACCACGTCGTTGCGCCAGCTCGGCTGTGGCTACTCTCCACTACTTACTGACACAGAAGGAAGGGAAGATCCCATTGTGATCACCCCGCGTTGTTCTTCGCAAGGTTTACATACATCCCATTCAATTCGGATCCGAATGTGTAAAGTATTAAGACATCGTTGCAATGCGGTTGGTGCATGCAGCATTGTGTGCATGTGGGCTGCCTGTACACAATAAATTTGCATGAAAGGCGTGAGTTTGGGGAAGGGCCTGGAAACGAAACCAGGCAACGTGATCGAACAAGGTCTAGGGGGATTTCTAGAAGAAAGGCGGAGGATGCAATAATCATAACGCAAGACCAAGAAGCCAAAGAAAGAGTAGAAGTCGTAAAGCCATTGTCTGGCCCAATCCCTATTCCCCGCAGAGCAGTCATCCACTCGCCATGAATACGTACACCGCCCATCTCAATTCTCATATTGACGGCGACTCTCTCCGCTTCGCTTTTATGCTGGTGCGTTGGTCATCACTTGTGTGGTTGGCATTGCGCCATTTACGAGATTGCTTCCTGTCCCCTCGTCCTTCCTAGGCGTCAGTTCCGCTTGGCCCTCCTTGTCCACTTCGTCCTGCTTGAGTTTTCCCATTTCTTTGATGAAGCTCGAGCCCCAGAAGGCCGCGGAATACTTGTTGACGTATTTGAATAGCTTGCGGTGGTTTTCCGCGCGCGTATCGGTGTCCATCGTGACCGCTTCATGAATGGCGTCTGCGACTTGCTGCGAATCCCACGGATTCACAACAATAGAACCATTCAAGCTCTGCGCAGCTCCTGCGAACTCGGAAAGAATCATGACACCCTGACGGGCTTGCTGGCAAGCGATATACTCATAGGAGACCTGGGGTTGATGACGTTTATCAATGTGGGGAGCTTGGAAGACGTAAGAGATCCTACCAGGTTCATGCCATCCCTCGTGCTGGACACCAAGCAGACGTCACTGACTGCGTACAGAGCACACAGTTCATCAAAGGCCAGGCTCTTGTGCATGAAGTGGATGGGCATGAATTCGACTGTCCCGAAGCGACCGTTAATACGGCCGACAAGTTCATTTACTGTGGATCGGAGATTTTGATATTCTTCGACGTCCTGGCGGGACGGAACGGCGAGTTGCACTAAGACAACCTTTGGAGTGCCCATGAGGTTAGTGAACGGAACGCAAGGCAGTGGCAGAGGGTGTACCAACTTTGCCTATCCATTCGGGATGTTGCGTCAGGAACAGCTCGAGAGCGTGCAGCTTCTGTGGGACACCCTTGATATAATCTAGGCGGTCCACGCCAACGATGACCTTGACACCGCCAAAGCGTTGCTCTAGTTGAGCAATGCGAGACTTCACCGAGTCTTTCTTGAGGTTCTGTTCTCGATGACATCATTAGAGCGGAAGTGATTCCTACGGTGGCTCGGCTCACCTCAATGAACGACCCAGGTTCGATGCCGATGGGGAATGTCCCGACATGAGCTAAACGCCCCTCGAATTCGACGCCATTGGGCATTGTTGGCAATCCCAAAATTCGCGTGCAGGAAGAAAGGAAGTGGCGTGCATAGTCGTATGTATGGAAGCCAATGAGGTCGCAGAACAAGATGCCTAACAATATTTCCCGCCGGACGGGTAAGATCCTGAATATGGGTTGGAAGGAGGTTCGCAGCACAGCAGCTGTAGCACGTACCTGTAGATCTCGCTACTGGGGAAGGGCGTGTGCAAGAAGAATCCGATCTTCACGCCGGGGACTTTCTCCGCGGTCGTTGTGAAACGTTCCTCTTCAATACCTTCCGTAATCTTGGACAACTCCCGACGTTTCCATTCACCGCCTGCCGCCCCGTCAACCAAACCGCGTAACAGCATAGGGAGGAGCATGAGATGGTAGTCCTGCACCCAAACCATAGCACCTGGGGTAATCTGTGAACGAACCGCCTCGGCGAATTTCAGATTCGCCTGGCGGTACGCAAGCCAGTTCTCTTCGTCGAAGTTCATTTCGCCAGGATGGTAGTGAAAAAGCGGCCATAATATAGAGTTGGAGAAACCATTGTAATGACGGTCGGCGACATCATCGTCAAGATACACTGCTTGACAGGAATACTCCTCCATGAGACGTTTGTCGACGTGAGGCCGGTCCTTCGGGGGGATGAAGAAACCGGGCCAACCGATCCATGTGAAGTTGAGTGACTTTTTGAATCCTGATAGCGCGGAAACTAGACCGCCTGAGGACATCTTGAAGTGATACTCTCCAGAGGCATCCTTGTTGATGGTGATAGGCAGTCGGTTCGAAACGACGATAAGGTGGTGGCCTTTGAGATCCATCTCGTCGAGGTTTGGCTCGGACGACACCGGGGGGAAGATGGAAGACGGCATGGTTGATACTGTCCAGTTTATAACGAGTAGACTCTGAAAGATCCTAGCACGCAAGGCCGGATAAAGGCTGATTATCGGATCTTCTTCAACGAAGACTCGGAAAGCGGAGGGCGATGTGCGAGTGGCGAGTAACCTGGCGAACGTTGTTCAGCTGCCACAGATAGGATCACTGAATGAAGATATGATCACTTGAGGGTTTATAGAACAAAACAAAGGCCCGTTGGGGCTATTACAACCAGCTCCTCATCAAACCGACTTGGTTGGACCACGACCGTCATTTCCAGCTCATTCGCGGCGCGCCGTCATTGAGTGGTCCATCAGTCCAGCTCTCGGTTTACCTGTGGTACCCGCAGTCCACCCGGTCTTTTCCGCTGTACCCATAAGCCTCATGCCTTTTCTGTTTAAAGCAGTGAGAAACGCGCTCATCGATAAACGTGTTGGGATAGAAGCAAGCAATCTTTGGGCTGTCTGCACTTTCTAGGATACGTGGCGGTAAGAAGTAAGGCGGTCGTGCGGGATCTGCATCGTTTTCCCGAAGGGTCAGCTGAGGTGCCGAGATTTGATAGGTGTCTAGTCGGATCACTCATGTATCTGAAGCCAAGGTCATGGTACTAGAAACGTAGTGGCTCTACAATGTATGAGTGAGAATACACGCAAAGTTATTCTAGTCGAAGAGACCAAAGCCCTGGAAAAAGAATGTCAATGAATTGTACGGACACCGTGGAGTAGGACGAGCTCACCATATCATCATCAGATTCCTCCTTCTCTTCTTCTTTAGCCTCCTCCTTGGCCTCGGCAGCAGCAGGCGCAGCCTCGGCAGCGGCGGGTGCAGCGACCGCGAAAGCCTCGGGGTTCTCGAGGTACTCCTTGGCCTGAAAAATAAATATGTCAGGATGGTTCATCGACAATTGGGAAAAGGAGGTCCGTCAGAAACATTAAAAATTTTCAATCGTTAGATATCAGTATTTTCAGTGTGTTATGTTTACAGCATCCCAAGAACTCCGTAAAATAGCATGAAAAGCAAAACGAGGAACAAGAACTGACCTTCTCGGCGCCCTCGAAGGAGTACTCTGTGACCAACGCAATGGAGATAAGGTTTTTGTAGGCGTTGACCAGAGAGTGCGTAACAGAGACGAGGGTAGGATAGTTCAAAGCCAACGAGATGGCAGCAATAGACTTGATACCCGACATGAAGCGGTCGATGAGCTCCTTCTCATCAATATCCAGGACGGTGGGAGAGAAAGCGTTGCCTTGGTCGAAGATCTGGACAACTGTCATACCATACGTGAAGGGCGAGATGTTCAACATGTTCAAGAGGGTGGCCTCGGACGATCCGACACGAGTTCCTGCGACGACCACCTGGATATCCGCTACGATTTCAATAGTACCACGGGCAATCTTGGTGGGAATTTGGAGGGCCTGGAAGAAAGAGGTCTTTCCGGGCTCCATACCGGTGTTACCAGCAGGGACGAAGACATCCTTGGGGGCAAAGGCACCGGCACGAGCGGGGGCGGCGACCTTGTTGGCGACGATGATGTCACGGACCTCCTTTAGATCGCCGGAAGTGAAGACGAAACCGATGTTTCCCTTGACGTGCGGGAGCAGACGCTCGAACTGAGGGTACTCGGAAAGAATCGAACGGAGAGCACGTCTGACCATGGTGTTTTTGCCCATGAGGACAACACCTTTGCCACGGAGGGCGACACGAATCTGATGCATCTGGTTGGAACCAACATTATCGACGTTGACCAAGAAGATAGAAGCTAATCAGAAGTAAGATGTGAGCAAATAGGATTCATTTAGGGAAACAAAGCGACCAACGATATTTGGCAATCAGCTCCTTGAGCTTGACAAAGTACTCTTGCTTTTGCGCGCGAGTTGCACCCATTGTAGACTTTGTTTAACTGATCCTCAAGGTCAGCGCCCATTTAACAGATTGTCATCGGTGCCCTGGTCCTTACATTGAAAGCTGTAGCGATTTTAAGAGAATAACTAGTGCCTCCCGATTGACCTCTGCGAGCAACAAGCTATTAGCACAAGCCTACCATCTCGAGGTGATCGGCCTACCAGCTGGTGCCAACGGATTTTTCAAGGCGACTTGTTGAGGATATGTGTACACCGTTCGGCGATCGTAAAGTTTCCGCGTCGTAGAAGCTTCGGCATTTGCCGTGCAGTTCACGATTAAGGTTCTGAGACGGGAATTTCCGGTGGCAGCGGACTCGGCAAGACCCGAACCAGTTGGTTTCTCAGTTCGCCACGACCAACTCGGCGCGTTGGAACGAGGCGACGTTCCCTGTTTTCATTCCACGTCGTTGCTGTTTGCTGTCCACTCTTGGAGCTTTTTCTATACGCCGTTCCTCTCATATTTGCCCTGGGCGATATTGACACGCGTCCGCAGAGGTTTAACGCGCGGTGTTCTCGCACTTTCCATGCAATGGAATGTTGCGATGGTGTCTGTCGACCGTCCGAGCATTGGGCGGATATGTCGGAACCTCACAATGCACACGGTGCGTGTTTGCTTGTTTAATAACTCCAGTAACGTGGCTGATAATCAGCATAGGCCGTCATCTACTTGTAGTGCATTGGCGTGCCAGCTTGCCCTTCGACCTGCAGCTATATGCCGCCGGCCACTTAATGCTGCGCCTTCGCCAGGTGATCCCGCGTGCAGCCATATAGAACGCCGTCGAGCAAATGATCCAGTTGCTCAGACGTATGCGAGATCCAGTATCTATGCGAGCGCCAATATTTCTCAGGGAGAATGTGACCCGTCGGTGCAGGGCGCTCACATGAGCCCTGGTGATGGTGACCAGGCTAATGCAGCGCAGTCTATTGCATCAGACGCCCGCGATCTTCACATTTTGAGGGCATTTCTGTCACCAGAGAACATGTTTTCGCGCTGTCCGCAACTTCACACCGCCAACACCCTCCGCTCACTCTATATGTCGGTGAAGGCGAGGAATCAAGTCGCTCAGCTGAGCTCCGCCATGCTCTCGTCCCTAATCAGTCTTTTCGGGTCCCTGTCCCTGGACCCCTCTAGACCTTGTGTTTATACAAACTCTTTCGTGTCTCATATGCGGCGTAATGCTCCTGCGCGGGGCTATTGGCTATTTGTGGTCTCAATTGCGGGGGATAAAGAGCAGTCTGGGATGATGCTTAGCCCTTCGGATCGTTATTGGCTTATGCGCGCCGGAATTGCCACAATCGAGGGGGTAGCAAAGGATGAACCATCAGAATGTGAGATCGCTGTTACCAGTGCGTTTTATCACTACTGAGCAGTTATTGCAGCCAACTCTCGGTTACTTTCTCAGTCCATCGTTCGCACGCACAAACATTATCGCTACATTCGTGGTCATACCGGTGATCCCGAGGTCCACGTTCCATACCTGGAGGCGCTGCTGTCCACCAATGATCCGATCCATCTTGCAACTGCTGCCCATGCACTATCCCACTTCTTGCGTTCACACCGTAGTTGCCATCCTAGGCTACTCGAGACGCTCTGCAGGATTCTTTGCCAGGACCGCAGGGGTCTTTCCGACAAGTCCCAGCATGAGCTCCTGAATGCTGTTTGGTTTCGCGTTTCAAAACTTCGCGAAGACAACCAACAGCTGCGATTGGTCGGGAAGGACGATGGTCATTGCACAGCGCCGACAGGAATTTCTCGGGCAGCGGTTCAATCCAGCGCCACTTACCTTGGCGATATAATTCGGGACACGCTATTCGCTGCTGTTCCACCGGAAACGGACTCTCGAGTGTATAGATGGGCGCATGCGCAGTTGCGCTCTACCTTCTCGCCCGACCGACCTTTTGAGGACCGCTGGCGACACCTACTTCTCATCGCTTTGTTCTATTGCCCGGCTACTGCCTTTACCGCACAATGTGCACTAGAATGGGAGTCCACCACTTCCCGAGGCAATGCAGGAATGCTATGGGAAGTCGTGTTTGGTTTTGCGACTTTGGAGAGGGCGCTGAAGGATAATGCGTCGCCCTTACCGGAGGAATCGGCACTTAGGGAAAGTATGCGTAATACTGCTTGGGCTTTGCTGGGTGTGTGGCGGGCATCAACTAAGGATGAGTCGCTACCTCCTTTCGTTACCCGCGCCCTTCTGGCATCCCTCATACGCATCGCTTCTGCTACGGATGACCCATCACTCTTCGATACGTGTCGGTCACGTTGGCATTCTGAGAGGCTGTGGCAATTCTCGAAGGGGGACGACCTGACAAGGTCGCAAACCGTTCAAATAACAGCCCAGTTCCTTGTAGCTCAAATACGAGTCGGAAACGTCCCGAACTATTCGATCATCAGTGCTCTCGCCGCCATCTGCCCAGAAGCCTCATGGCAATCGGATGTCATCTCTACCGTAGTGACAGATCTCGTTGACACTGACCTTGATCTTGCAACTTCCCTCGCCGCTTTGACCCGTCAGACCGGCGGAGACATCTCCCCTGAAGCGGCGCACGGCGTCGCCACTGCTCTTGCCGGTCGTGGGTACATTCACCGCGCAGTGCTCTATCTCAATGACCCTCGCTTCTCACCTCTCCAAGTGGAAGCCCTTTTGGGAGCGATAGCTCGCTCGCTCGCGCAACATCGGATCACTAGGCTGGCTCCTGAAGCATCTCGCACGCTCGGCAATGCCCTCTATGGTCTGTGCCGGTTGTCGCTCCCCTTACACTCATCCCGCTGTCATGTTCAGCATCTCATCGTCCTACTATGCCAGTCATCGAGGGCATCGCAAGCTGTAGCCATAATCAGGACGGTTGTGCGGGCCTCGCCAGCGTACTTTCAGCAATCATTCCTCCCGCGTTGCTTTCGCGCTCTACTTAAGCGCAAGCGTATCAGACATGTTGCACAGCTGTTGGAGCTTGTCGATACCATGGGCAAGAATCGTGCAGCCACGTGGCGTGGGCAGGTGGTCAAGGGTCTCGCTACAGTGAAGGTTTCGGGACTGGCTAGGCAAGCTCGCCGACGAATTTTGTGCTCACAATATGGGCGTCGTAAACCCATTTCTGTTGCCCGCACCGCTTTGCGGTCTTCAATCTCGCCTACTGTCCTATCTCTGAAGATCTCATCAACGATGATGAAGCCTTTGCCGGATCCTTCTGCCCTTCGATTTGCATTGCAAGCGCACGTCCATGCGGGCCGGGCCTACGCAGCGAGAAAACTGTTTGAACGTTTCGCTGCTGCCTGTGACGTTCGGCTACGGACTTCCCTTGGGAACTCCCTTTTGCACGCAATTCTCCTCAAGCCGTCTCCACGTAACGGGAGACAGATGCGCAAGGTTCTTGCCCTTCTGTCGTGCCTTATCAAGAACCACGCTTTTGCCCCCGACAGAGTGACCATCAACATCTTGCTCAAAGCGACGATGCGGTGGAGGGCTATGTTTGATCACAGAAAACTACGAGCCCTGTTTGATCATATGATTCGCAGTGGATACCCGGGGGGAAGCTACTCCATTGGACGGCCGCCTTTCGGTACACCCCTTCCTCACCCTGCTCGGTCCCTGGCACTTCCGAAAGTTCCCCCTTTTATATCCTTCGAACGACATGCGCGCCCCATGTACAAGATGTTCATCAAGGCCTTTTACCTCCGTCATGACGTTGAGGGTGCGCGGACAGTTATCGAAATCATGAAGGTCGAACAGCGCGCAGCAGCACGGGCAAGTGGCGAGCGGTCGCAAGCTCGCAGGGGCGGTCGGTCTAAAGTGGACACAGGGGTAATTACAGGAGGACGCAAACATACTGCATGATCCGCATGCATTGACTCAATTGGCAGTGTGTTTAGCACGCATTTGTTGTATATACTGACATGAAGTTTTTATGACCCTAAGTACCCTGCATGCGACCCATACACGTCCTGCCATCCGTTTTCCCAGCGGTGAAACCTGTGTTCAAGAACATGCGGCACAGATGCCATCGAGAGCTTGCGGCCATGCACAGGGCCGGTAGTTCACTAGGCCTCGCGGTCCCCTTTGGCCCCCTTCTCCCTGATAATTGTCCCGGTCGGGTCAGTAGCATCAACGGCGTTCTGGTGTTCTCCCAGTCGATGGTTGGGCATCCCAAGGGCGAGAAGGGCCGGTATGATACTGAGTATCAATGCCGCTATCACCATGATTTTCATCGTGTCGTCGTAAGCTGTAAAAATTGCCTTTGTAAAACACGCTGTGTCTAGCGACACTCCCGGCATACCTTGTATCACACCCTCTCGCACAGGGTCTCCGAGGGGGCTAGAAGCTGCGGACACTATGCTGCCGTAGAGGTCAGCTCGTTGTCCGTCCGAGAGCCAGGGGAGATGTTTCTGCAGGTTTCCCGGCATCGAATTGGACCATATAGCACCGGCTGTGCGCAAGCGAGATGACTCAGCGCGAAGGGTAAGATGGAAGGAACAGAACACACCACACGCGTTGCCCACTGCACCCCCGATCTCTGTCACAAGCAAAAAGATAGCAGTGACCATCGCGACGTCGGCATGTGGGACAGCAGCTTGTGCGCCAACTTGTACTGACACGGCTGCGAGACCACCGCCCATCCCTTGTAGTATTTGTGTCCACACGAGCTCGACAGCTGACCCATTGGCTCCGCGGGAGTGCATCATCAGGGCGACGCCGCTGGGTGGATGCGGTTCAGCAATAATAACGGCGTGCGGGAAGACTGACACTGACAGGAGGCGTATAGAGAGGCCGACCACGAGGACATGCTAAAGAGACGGGTATATGATCGTTGCTGAGATTGCGGGGATTCTTTGAATATCGAACCTTGTATCCGCGCAAGAAGCGCATAGTCACCCCAGCTAGTATGCCGAAGAACGTAAGCGCAACAGATTGTGTCTGGATGAAGTAAGTGGCATCCACAAGAGACCTGCAATGCCTCAACACGTATGGTATGGTTTCAACTAGGGTGAGGGACGCACCACGGCTTCACAACTAAAACGAACGAGTAAAGGTAAGTGAATGTGAGGTAAAAGGAAACCTGGGTCATGCACCGTTAGAAAGTGTTCTCTGCATGGCTTGTATCAGGACCCACAAAGTCGAAGAACCCAATGAGAGAGGCAAAGACTACGCTTCTATTCCGCAAGAAGCGCGGCGCAATCACAGGATGTTTTGCAATATACAAGTCCCAGAACACGAATACGGCGAGCAGCACAACACCAACCGCAAGCATTGCAATTATCGAGGCTGTGGGGTGATGTGTGTGTCGTTGTAGGACGAAAGGGAACACGGTCTGTTAATAACCTGACAAAACGCCGAAGAGAACTGAAGAACCGACCATTCCTCCATCTCCCGGAAACAGTTTGACTCAATGTCAGTGGCAACAATATAAGCGAAACGGCGATACCAAGGAGCACAAGCCCCAAGAGATCCAGCTGCTCCGCAACTCGCAGAAAACGCCTGGTGACACTTCCTGTCTTTCCAAAATTGTTAACAGTTGATGGTGTCCCTCCTGAGTGGCGATGAATCTGACCCGGATGCAAAGGCTGAGGTTCTGAAGCGGGCTCCTCCATTATACCAGGTTGTTTCGCCCTGTGCTCAGCCCAGAGGAGGGTAACGATGAGCGGCGCAAGCGTAGCGGGGACAAGTATGGCAAACATGCCGTCTAGGAGGATTGTGGGTGAGCGATTGCCAAGGCAAGGGAAAGGGAAATGGAGTTACATCCCCAGCGCCAGCCTGCATGCTTTATGACCGCCGTTGATATGTTAGAGCCAACGAAGGCATTGATGAGGAAGGGCGCATTGACAAGCGACGCGACCAGACCGCGCCAAGAGAGAGTAGTGATATCAGCAATGATAATTTGCGTAAGGAGCTGGAGACCACTGATTGTTTGTGTGAGCGCAGTCATAACGAGAATACACTAATGCACGACGAACGTGTATCCGCTATGTAGGTAGATGTTAGCTGAAGAAACAGAGTAATGCTAGTCGTACTTACACAGCGTAAAGTATAATTCCACCAGCGACTGTGCTGATATTGGACGCAGAAGCGATTACGGTGTATCCTGGTTGAGGAGGCTCGTCGACGGCCCATGCACTGCATGTAGGCAGAAATCCTACCTAGCACATAAAACACCACTGGACACAAGGGATAAGCGTATTGTCGTAAAATCCGATAACAACGGTACCCACAGACACCGAGGTAGGCAGACCCACGGGATGATACATCAGCTAGTTTGGCAATGGCCGGCTTACCGACAGCCACTTTGATAACGTAGTCAGCGCGAGTAGTGTTGGCAGTTTTTTTATAAAGACTAACCAATAAGGGATTGTGCGACGGTAATGGAACCGATTAGACTATGCCCATTGAATGTCGAGGTCGCGAAAGTGAGATAGGCTGAGGTTGTTGACCCGTCGAGAGAATATATATAAGACGCAAGGCCGAGACTAAAGCACAAATTAGCAACAGGATGAACGGCAGCGAGACCAGGCTACGAACCCTACGAACAGACACCAACGGGAGTAACGGCCATATATCCTTTGGGCACCTTCGACTTTGGTGACACCGAGATGTGCATGCCGTTTTCCATCGGTCGCAGGGCTGTCGACCGTAGAGATTTTTACTTCTAAGTTGAGGGACATGTTGTTTGAACCTGAAACTGACAGCCATTTTATAGCTGGATCCCCATGTCCCACTGGCAAGAACGAATTATCAGATAAAATGTTTTGAAGGATGACTAAGCTGATTAGCAGTGCCAAGTTTTATCAGATAAGCAAATGGCCTGATCTTACTTTATCTGATAAGGAACTTGAACCCTTGTCGGCCGATCTTGCGACCAAACTGCTCACCTCGTCATCTAGTAATGCCGTGGAAGCTGCGAGGATCCGAGTCGACTAGGCAGCTGAGAGACCACTATGCCTCTCTACGCCCACTCCAAAAGGTGCAAACGAACTCGAACGGCGCGATACCACCAATTCAAGGAGATATAGGATTGAGCCGAGATGCTTTGAAAAGGCACGGCGATCAGTATCTGTGCGCAAAGTAATAAAGACGTGGGCTTCGGTAACCAATTATCGGAACATACTTATGATAGTATCTGTCATGTGGACCCAACAAGACTGCCCAGAGACAGGGTGACGAACTTTTCCGGCGACGGTAAGGGAGCTGAAAATTTCCGGATAGACGTCAAAAAGACGATATGTGAGTACATGCCATAAAAACCGGAACGTTCAATGTTCGGGTTAATGAGGTTAAGGGGGGGCTTGAGTATAAATCGTACCATCTGAAGATCTGAGGTTTGACGCTTCCGCTTTTTTGAACAACCCGACGTGCAATTCGCACGCACTCGGAAACTGGGACCCTTGCATTCGTGGCTGAGCAGGCAATTTCTGTGAGAAGCATATCGTGTTCACTGTCAATTGGATGCGATGTCTGTTCTGTCTGGTCTGCCTACGGGAGATAGTGCCGTGAGTGTAAGCGCTGGAAGAGCTTAAGGTAACATCAACAAGGGCGGAAAACACATACGCGACCATATTCTTATGTGACAAAAAGTAAGTGCGTCCAAATGTACGAAGGGACCTGCAACTGGAGGCAGCTCTGATCAGTCTCTGATCAAGACCGCCGTGGGCTTTGGAGCATCTTGCAACTACCCCGGCGGCGTATGTCACAGCTCTTGGTTCTTCCTGGTTCTTCCCTGGAAGGATCCTAAGTTTTTGCTAGGAAGATTAAAAAAAATAGTAACTGTACTGACAGACTTTTTAGCCTGCAAGCTGCAGCATGCATGTACAGTAACGCTCACTTGTGTTCCAAAAAACAATAACAAGTTCGTGCCGCATGACTCTTCGCGGACATCCATCACATACTATTTATGCATGAATGGCTGAGCCTCCACAAACCGACGTCTCTCGTCCTTCAGCACTTCCTACAGCCAAACTACTCCAACGCAACCACGCCAACCAATCTCTCGTAGATCAAAACTCTGACCAGTACTTGGACGCAATCGAGGAGGAATGGAACAAAAGGCTCGACTCTGAGGTCGACACTCTTGTCGATGGCATGGTCGACATAGTTAGCCTCGCATCGGTGCGTGCGTTTCCTTTCGACTATCTTCCCATTGTCTACGCGTGAGCTCAGACAAAGCGCAAAGATCGGAGATAAGGACAAATTTCGCATTGCACAAGAGTCTTTCCAGGTTCAATCACGGGCAGAGTCGATGGTGAGCTGATCGACAGCCAATAGTGGTAGCTCCGAGGTGCTCTCAGCTGATGCCATCCTGCAGGTGCGCGCAGCGAACTCGTTGCTCTCCATCACACACTCTTTGAAATTGCTGCTGTTATTATCTGACGAAGCGCAGATCGCACATCGCCGTGACGCAGAGCTTAAGCATGTCCATCACGAGAAGGAGGACGCTAAACGGAAAGTGGCCGCACTCCTCGATGATTTACTCAAGCGTCCGCAGAGTCTTTAAGCCGAAGGCAGGGCTGTACTGTGCGTTTCAGACGGCATGAGAGAAATTATAGCAACACATTGACAGCATGCTACATTAAATACACGCTGTCAGGTCCCTTTTGCCGTGTCACGCGCAGTATCCCTCGAGGTACTGCGGGCGCTGGAATGGCATTTCTTATGCCGTTTTGGAGTACTAACCGCGTTGCCCGTCATTGAATTACTGCAGCATCTTGTGTTTCATTGCCGATGTATAGGGCCAGCTATATGTCCTGTCGAGTCTCGCTACATCTTTCGCTGTCCAACGCGGTGCCCGATCTCTCTATATCGTCCTCTATACGACGTGTCAATGGTCACAGATTTATGTGTGAACGATAACTCACTTTGATATTGGTCCACTGCACAACCAACGTCTGCATTCTGCTTTTCAGAGAATCGCGACAAATTGGGCACTGAATATGGTCTGCCATCGGACCCATGATAGACTTGATAGTCTCTGTAGATAGATCTGGCGGTCGGTTTGTCAGATATACCCCCGATACGTGGAAGCTCTGTGGTGCGAACCTACTCCACAGTCCCAAATTAGATACGCCGCCATCAGAGTCCAGGCTCTCACCACCTTGCTCTGAGCTGTAAAAGGGCACGTTGGAGTGGCTGGGTGAGGATGTGGAGGCGGCATAAGAAGGCGTTTGAGGGCCTCTATGCGCCCAAAATGCAACAGAAACAGGCGCTTCAGATACCGAGGGCCGATCTGCTCTGCCAATTCGTCCGTGACAGAAGACAGGTTGAAAGACAGGAGGTGGGAGGATGTGACAACGGCAAGATCGTGCAAATCGTATTGAGCGGCAAGAGCATAGGCTTCTATCGGGTGAAGGGGAGCGTGAGCAAGAATAAGGGCACCAAGAGGGCTTGTAAGAGCAACAAACTCTCTGACGGAGAGCTCATTGGGAAGCAAAGCTGCCACAGCGGCAGAAAGGGCCTCGAACGATGGCGCGAAACGGAAGGATGATTGGCCATATATTGAATGGAGGATGATATTTAGGGTCGTCGAAGACTCTGGGATACTAATCACGGGTTCCACGATATCACTTGACGAAGGCGGTAAAGAAGGAAATGATATGCGGAAGGCCCTAGTTGACGCCGCCTGCAATGCCGAGCGGTGCACATGGAAGAATACTAAGTCTGAGGATAACAGTATCAGGTCCGATGGGTGGAAAGAATCCGGGGATGTGGGTGGAAATGCAGTTGAAATCAAAAAGGGCGCGCTTTGCGCCAGTTGAGGAGGGGGTGTGGGTGGCGGAATGGAAGACGAGCGATACACCTGCACCATCGCCGTAAGCATGACCTCTGCTTAGGTCGTTAGAACACATACGGGCAGAACAGGATGTGACGAGGATGTGGCGGGAGCTGTGGGCAGGGGCGGAGGAGTGTCTGCGTGCATGATATTTTCCGGTCGTTGTGGATTCGCAAATCCAGAGAAGAGTGGGAGAAGATCAGTCCATCCACCGTCGCTGTCGGTCTCCATATTGAATGCACAAGAGATGAGGTGCCTTTTGGGTATCGCGTTCAACACCGGCTAAGATTCTGAGCACTGGAAGATTCGCTGAGATACCAAAGTTTGTTGACGGATATTGATTTGACGGAACACGCTATATATGTTCTCGATAGATGATTCGAAGGTGGAGTGAAAGTTGACGATAACGTCAACCACGCGTTCGAGCTGCGATGATCCCTTGATTTGAAGCACTCACCCGTGATCAGCTTGTGTGTCACGAATGGAAATGACATCTCGAACTGGTCGCGTAACAGTCAGGTCAAATAAAATCCTCCCCACAAGTAAGCTCCATACCGACTAGCTCATCCCTATCTGCGCAGATTGCAGGGGGGTGTGCAAAATAAATAAAAACTAATGGCACTTGCTTGGAGATTTTCCAGGTCCGCACGAGGCAGTGGAGGAAGCTTAAGGAAGGGAAACGTCGCCCGATTGTTAGCACCCGAGTATCGTGCGACTGAACCCTACGCCACGCCAGCTGTAATTGGATTTGTGGATAACTCCGGCCTCGGCCCGCGACGGCGACCACGCAGAAGATGGGTGACTTGGGTCGACCGACTTTCAAGGAGGATGCACCGGGTCAGAGCATAATTCTGCAGGCTCCTTCGGATAGAGCCAGCGACGGGTGTACACGCGGTCCTTGAAGCGGCTGCTCTGGCGCGATGCTGCATTTGCGAACTTGAATTTGGACGTGTGGAGTGAAACTGACCGCTTGATGCAGGCGATTTTGTAGCCTCCACTGACCGATCAGACAGCGGAAACAACTCCCAGGTTTCCGGGTCGCTTTTGCCAACGGTAAGTTAGCAGCAAGAGAGTTCTGGCTTCTATCCGGTCAATGAACGGTCCAAGCTATCTTGCAAGCTGAAACTTTTACAAACCAACACGATCTCCTTCGTCTTCGTCCTCTAACTCTCCCACACGCGCGGAGCAGCATCTTCCATCAAGTTCCATTAATGAATGTAAGGCCCCCTTGCAACGTATCGGGAAGGGACTGGGCGGCAATATCCCAGCCCCGCAAAGTCCAGGCGGTTTGCCACTGCCATTAACGTCAGCCGCTCGGCTGGTCAGCAGACAAGATCCAAGTCCTCGACGATATATCACATTGGGGTGATGATCATGAGGTAAGCATATTCTTACTAGCGCCGAGACTATCACGCATTGCGCTGTCTGAACAAATGTTGATGAGAATTCGGTGGGTACCAGGACCCATGTATTCGCTCACTCACCCCGTTGTCATGTATCGCACCTCTACACCCCCACCACTTTTACGACGGAAAAACCGAGCCGTTCGAACAGCGATATGCTCGGAGTATTCGACTGAGATATACGCACAACCAAGCAGGTTGGCTTTATAGCTATCGGACTCGGCGGAGGCGGGTTGTCTTCAAGAGACTCAAACTGGCCGAAATCAGCGGAAGAGGCCGTCACGTATGACAACATGAGCCGGAGTGCCTCGTACGCAAAGCCTTGACGGCGATATACTGGGGCTGAGCAGACTTACGGCTAAGAAAATGGTGAGACCGTACTTCAAAGGTATGCTTACCTGCTATCATGATCTCCGCCTCTGCCTCAGGGTCTTCATCGCCGGGATTTCCTTTCAGGAAAAGGTTCACGTCTCCAGCCATCGAAAAAGAAGAGACGTCGCGGCCAGCCGCGCGGACCAGGATGATGAACGTAAGTTCTGTGTAGATGAAATCAACGGAGGTCTTATGCCACCTCAGTGGATGATTTAGTATCCGGGTCCTCTCGCCATTTTATCAAGAGAATGGGTGACCTGTGTCAAGATGAACGGTCTTACGATGTGATCGATTCGGCAAACGCACTCGGCATTTCATACTCTTCTTCCAAGGCGAGGGGATCGCTTGCTGTGAGCTCCCGTAAGAGAGGATTGGACATCCACTGATGGTATTTCTAACGAACGTAATATCAGCCAAGGCAGCAGCGGTGTACCATTGAAAATGCCTACCTCTACATGTTCTGCTCTGTATGGAACCAAAACGACCTTGGTGCCTACAAGCACTGCGTCGCAGATCATAGGGAGCTGTCAGTCGGGGAATATGCGGGGTGAAACTGAAGCAAAATGACACCAACTGCAAACGTCCGGCGTCAGTTATGGCCGATCTTCCTTTTTTGGGAGACCTTTACCTTTCCCCGTCCGGCCGGTGGGGCGTCTAAGTAATCTGCTTACCAAGACTTTCCCGTCTGCAGGCCTTGTGGCGTGTGGCGCACCTTTCAATCCATGTCTTTAATGGGTATCAGTTTTCGCCGGAGTCTGACAGTGCCGTACCGAGCGTGATTGAAATCACACCTAAAACAAGATAGGCGAAGCGCACCTCCCTC